>NBZA01001014.1:10467-31347 GCA_003054995.1 Aleochara bilineata
CTGCCGAAGATTGAGAAGTGCCGCGTCTACAAGATCCGCTGGCTGGTCCTGGCCATCTTCGTCCTCTACTCAGCCTCCAACGCTATGCAATGGATCCAATACTCAATCATTGCTGATGTAGTCGTCAAGTACTATGGAGTTTCGACCACTTGGGTCGACTGGACGTCCATGATTTACATGATTCTCTACATCCCCTTCATATTCCCCGGCAGTTACATGTTGGATAAACTGGTAAGACATTTTAAGTAACTTTCAAGTTATTTTTGAATAAGCTCATAAGTACAACTCACTTTTGTAAGTAATTGCCGCACGCATTCTTCTCTCTTATCACTTAATTCCTAACGTTGATGCATTATCACCAATAATTACTGAAAAATATTTAAAAACAAATAGATAACGCCTCTGCTTGTGGTTTGAGGCGTATGGTACCACCGACTGTAGTGATAAATTTTCAATATCAAAGCGAATATTCACTGAACCAAGCAATAACATGTGACAAACGACACGCATCGTGAATATTAGCAAGAGATTCATTATGCTGCGTCAATCATACTATAACTTTAATGAACTTTCCAATATATCGATACGCAGTAATTAATTGCATGCCCAATTCCAATTACGGTGCAGTATTAAGTTGTAATTAATAATTTCAGTTGGAATCCCGTTCCTTCACACATTCAAACATAATGAAATGAATGAAACTACTCTGACCTTCTATTAAGTGACTCAGACTCACGTACCAGCCTAATTTTATTGCTTTACGTGCACGATTATTACATATGTACATTGTAACAAGTTGATTTCTGATTTAGACACGAATAACACTAATATTGCAAGGTTAACTTACTTGCGCTTGCGCATTTTCTGGGAATTACCTTGCTACTATGTACCTTGATTTATTACTAATGCGATGTTTCCGAAGACGTTCTACTTGTCATATTAATAATAGATTAGCTTTATATGGTCTGACTGACAATGATAATGAAAATGGCAGAGTAATATTATATTATTTTTTGCTCCTAATATGTTTTCTGCCGCTTTTCTGCGAACACGTCAAGGAATATTCGGTTATTAAGCGTCACTAGCATCTATCTCGGCTAATATCACGTCGTAATAAATGAGCGACGCAGAATTAATGGCTGATTGTGAATAGAATTGCTGGGTTTCACGTATCTCATGCAAAAAATGGGCAGTAAATAATGTTAATAGTCTTTCTGGTGATAGAAAATGTTTAATTTATATTCAATTGAGATTAAAATAGGGTTTCGTTTGTCCTTTGAGCTTATGACAGATGGAACTTTATTGCAGATGATCCTTTTCGAATCCCTGCTGTCAGGCAAAAAGACCAGGAAATGAAAACGTCTCAAAGGAATATAAGCTTGTAGAAAGTGATTTTTCAGTTATTTTTTATACTTATAAAGTGATGTCTTGTTGTCTAGAGGAATTAGTATTCTTCTTGCGCAGTTTTATTGACGTTGATTTAGATTGTTAGTTGAATACACGATGACGTTGTTGCCTTTATCAAGATAATGGAATTTATTACGTTTCTTAGGGGTTTTTCTTGTTTTTTCTGCCTTTCGCCTGATAACACATCATTTTTCATCTTGTTTCGTTTTCCGTCAAGTCAAAGGACAACAAGAGAAGAGGTTTATTGCACAACATAAAACATGTTTCTGCTTTGACTTGGAAATGTGAATCGGAAGCAATGAATTCAATTCAATTCAATTAAATTCAATGTCTTTATATTGTTTCAGGGTTTGAGAGTCGCAGTAATCATTGGCATAATGGGCACGTGTGCGGGGTCATGGCTGAAGGTGGCTTCGGTCCATCCGGACCGCTTCTGGGTGGGCTTCCTGGGTCAGAGCGTGGTGGCCCTGTCACAGGTGTTTATCCTGTCGGTGCCTGCGCGCTTGGCCGCCGTATGGTTTGGTCCCAGCCAGGTGTCGTCGGCATGCAGCATCGGCGTTTTCGGCAACCAGGTCAGTAAATATTTAAAGTACCTTCCTGCTGACTGCAGACTTTTGAATTCAAAGCCTGTTTTACGCCCCCTTGTGTAGAAACGCATTGCAACTGCGCTGTACTCTCATTAGTGGCTGAATATCAGCAGATACAGGATAATTTACGACTGCATTCCCGTCGAGTGGTGCGGTTTCACATTAGCATGTTAAATTACTTGATTATGTGCGCGTATTTCAGAGGTTTAGTGAAAACTATGCGTGGGAGAATGCCACCCATGCGTTGCAAGCATCAGTGAATGCGAATTCTGCATTTATTGTACGTGCATATCTATCTTATTTATTAACATACGAATAGGCAGATTCACGTCAGGACCAAAATGTTCCTCCCTTGGTGTCAGCACAATACTATAATAAATTCCCTATCTTTATAGCTACGTTTTTATATAATTGTGGGATTTATTTGGCTTTGTTTTTGCTTCTACTCGTACGTCGAATGGAATTTGTGGCCTGAACATATTTCACGAGTTGGTTCACATACAGAGCTAAGGAATTATTTATATCCGCATTTCCACCGGTTTTCTGGAAATAATTACGAATAGAACATTAAAATATTCATTAAAAGTACTCGAGTGTACGGTTATGTAAGACTTTCACGCTTTCCATTGACAACTACATAACTTATACGGCATTAAATATGGAAAAACACTTAATGTAGGCAATCAGTGATGCTACTCTACCAAGAAATGTGAAGATATTTTGCTCATTATAGATTATTTCAGAGATTTGTTTGATTTTTTGGTGAAATAAAGTGTTGGTAGAGAAAACTGTACATTGTGAGTGGAATCGTAGTTCTTGTAAAGACATAAATAACTACCAAGATGTCCGAAGCTCAATATTCACTTTTCAAATTTATCTCTGCACCACCAAAAGCAAAGCTAAAGTAATGCGATGCGGTCTAGTTTCTCGTCCATTTCCACTTACACTATGGTTGGTTAGGTTCAGTTGTAAATTTTAGATGTAAGTAAGTAAGTATGCACTTGGAAATTTCCTCCTTGGACTTGTACTATGATTTATACTGATTCTCAAATTTATTCCCTTCTCTTAGATTATAATGTTACGTAATGTGATTCTGGATGCGTCTTTCATTAGTTTCCTAATAGTTTTAGTTGTTTTTTACTGGCTTTCATCCTTTCTTATTGCAATGCAAACGCAAGGGTTGTTTTACATAATGTAGCACTTCAATTAGCATATTGCTATAAGTATGTACATGGAGCACGCATGCTTTGTATCGATACGTGCGCACTTGAATCTGTTGCCAAATGAGCGCTATAAATGCTAAACGTCGATAATAAAACCCAATGGCATTGTTGAGTCAAAGCGTTTCCGAATACACAGGATAATATAATGCTTTAATGAAACTTCACTGTTAGTCACTGTGAGGCAATTAATAATATTTTAAAACTATGAAAGTTTCAGGCCATTAAATTCCACAGCCAGGAACGTTTTTTGCGTAAAATAAAAGCGGGCCAAATTCAATTACGCCCTCCATGGGAATTTTTCATTTTCAAGTGACATCAATGACTTTTCACTTCAGCACCGGGAAATTTTTCAATTAAATTTATTATTATGCTGCAGGATGTTGTCGTCATTTAATTTTAATTTAGTTTATTTGTTTTTTTATCAAACATTTTTCACGAATCTGGGTACGGATTTCATTATTTGTACTTTTTATTGAATTTTGCACGCTTTGTTTCCGGTGTGCTTCTTCGGTGCGGAAGTAGAAGCAGCAGAAAACGAGATGCTTTTCAGGTTGGTGCAGGATAAATGAGGCAGACGGGCGTGATGAACAAAAAGTCAGGTCTCGTCTAGTCTGGATGAAGGAAGCATCAGGTTATCCTGCAGCAGCCGCAGCGTACGTTGATGAATCATTGTCAAGTGCGCTTTGTTAGCAACCTTTGCGCGCATCATCATTATTTCATGAGGCAGACGAAACTAGATGATAGCTACTAACGATCCGCCGATTAAGTTAAGCCATCGTGCATTACGCCGGCAAGGATAAGATGCCAATAAAGCAGATAAATTACAAAATAAGTGCATATTATATTATTTGAGATGTTTATTGATCATCACGCATGTAATTACACGTCGCCGGTGCTGCCATTGCTTCAAGTAGGACATCCGCTGTTGCGCACAAGTGACATTCAACGCTCATAAATCAATCCGATTCAGTTTAAAAGAATTTAACTCGAACGATTACTTGGCATGTACAACAACAAATACAGAATACAGACTAAAATCAAGCCATTGCGTGGCGAAAATCATAATGAATGCTGAAGGATGAGAATGGATTTTCAGTTATTCTTGCGCAAATGACCCGTGAACTTGCTAAATGCGCCTTAAGTATTACTTTGTGCCTCTTTGGAAAAAGGCAATTGAACGCCAGTGATCCAGAAGGAATTATTCTAATCGATTTGCCAGGATACTTGGCAGCCATTAACCAACCCCAACCTAACCTGCAAACATTACCTTATCTCCTTCTCAAATCATAAAACATTTTCAGCCAAACTTTTCTCAAAAGCCAGAAACAATTCTCCTAAAGGACTAAAACATTTGAGCCCTTAATTGAAGCTGAAAATTTGGCGCTTTAGGATTAATTAATTGATTGATTAGTAAAGTGCTCTTTGATGTTCGCTGTCAAGTTTTCACCTTGTTCAGTGGTTCATTCATTTATTGTTATTTTTACAATTATTGATTGATCAGTAAATATTTTGCTTTAGTTTTGAGTAAAATATCACTGTTTGTGTACTAAAGTTTGTCTGTTTCCTCATTTCCGCCATCAAATGCTCTTCCGTTCGTTTAGTCCGTTATTCTCCCATTTTTACAGCACACTTTCACTCGCTAGTTTATAGCAATGGGAAATGCCATAGGGATGAAAATAGATGCTGGCTCTATCGGTTTTTATGAATCTATTTCGTAGCTCACAATATGGCCTTGCTAGAACGTTACCCATCATAGAAAAAAATACAGAAATCTGTAATCTGTGTTTTAGATTTTAACGCATTGTGTCATTTGTAGTAAATATTTACTCTTAAGTGTCCTGGCACGAAAATATAAACCAGGACACTTGGTGCCACAAGTGCGAATCACTTGAACAAACAGATAACCAGACTTCTTGGCACGCTTAAAACTTACGCCTCCGTCGTATCCTGTTCTTCTGCGCCGTTTATCATCCCTTACATATGTGGCACTCGCATGGCAAAGTATATTGCAACTTACCAAGTGTTGACTCACATTTTACGCTAATTCGCGGCAATGAATCTCGATTAAAGTTGCAAGAACACATTGTATAATACAATTCAAGTTATAATAACTCAGAGCGCCACTGGGAATAGCAGCGTGAGGGATTTTATTGATTTGGGTCTTTTAATTAAACCTCAAGGGGTTGGCAATCGTACCGACAAATAAAATTTAAAATTAGTCTTTCCAAGTGAACTCCCAAGGTTTCCAAGAGCCGCCGGAGAAGAACAAATAGTTAAGAGTTAATGATATGTAAGGAAGTGTTCGAGATGTAACTACTTTTTGCTGACCTTGCATTCCACTTTCGTCCTTGGGAGAAACCAAGAAGGCACTGAATGTTGCTTTTTTTCAAGGATTCAACAAGAAAAGTGAAAAATTACTTTGAAAGTGAGAAAGTCAAGAGTGGATGTCTCAAGACAAGAGAGGACAGGACGTCTTGAAAGTAACTTTTCAAGTGATGTTTGCATAGATCTTCCCTCAGGGGAAATGTCGTTCCTTGCCAGGGAAATATTTGCTCGTGACAACAAACAATGACATAAAGTTCCACTTGATTAGTTTCTTGTGTCTTTTTATTGCCGTCCGAGAAGAGGAAGTTGTCTGTGTTAACAGATCCTAGTTTCAAGAAATATCTACAAAAATAACGCTTTCCTGTGTTTCTTTTCAGCTGGGAGTCGCAGTGGGATTCCTCTTACCGCCGATGCTCGTCAGCGGCAAGGGGGGCATGGAAGGCATCACGAAGGACTTGTACGTCATGTTCATCGGCGTCGCCGTCTTCACGTCAGTCCTGTTGATTCTCATCTTGATCTGTGAGTCTTAAAAATAGCCGCGAGTCAATTAGTTCGGGATTATCTAGGATTTCCGACGTTTCATTTAAATTTAAATTGTCCGACGGCGTCGGATTTCATCCACTCTTTTATGAAACGGATATAAATGTGAAAAGTTTGTTTGTTTGCTTGTCCAAGTCGGGTTATACATAAAATGTTTTCAAATGAAAAAATCCGGGCTTTGTGTAGTTGTCGTAATTTCTGGCTGGCGCACAATTAAACTACGCCATGTTGGCAGCATACAGTATCTATTAAATTCAGTGTCCGAAAGAATTATCATCACTGGCTAAGTGCTGATGAATGGCCATGAAGAGGCTGGCGTCTTCACAAATCATTAACTTTTTGCAAAACTGCTGCCTGCAGAGAAAAACTTGCTAGCTGTGGACTAACTATTGCGCATTATTCATTGCCATTCTCCAGAATGTTTGCAGATTTAACAGATTTTCTTTCACGCGCAAGATACAAATCCTGGTTTCTTTCATTTCCTCTTTGTTTTTTGTCTGTTCCATAACAATAGGCAACCCAGCACGCAATCTGCATTGCCTATAGCACGAATTAAAGCAAAACAATATTAATCGACAGAACTTTAAACTCTCGTTTATAGTTTAGAATTTCAGAAATATTTCAACTTCATACGCATCAATGTCCTTGTTATGCAGTAAAAAGGGTTGCGTTGCCGTTTTGATAGGCTGAGCTGAGTTTAGGAAAGTAGGCCAGGGGAAGAACGCGCAGTTTGCTCTAATCTAACCCCCCATAGATATGTAGCAACATTTCGGGGGAGTAAACTAGAACTACCGTCCTCTCAGCTCGGCAAACAGCTATTAGAAGACTTTGCAGCCTACTGAGCGTCGCGGCGCCTCATTAGGGACCTTATTTATGCCTGTCACCCCCCAACCAGGCTCAAGGTTTTCTCCAACTTTGGGGAACTTTTATGCAATCGCACAAAACATGAAATAGAAATTATTTATCTCTTTTTTAATGAGTTATCCTAAACGTAGACGCAATTAATTTAAGTGCACACGTGCTGAATGCCATTTCTTTAAAGTTTTCAAGGCCGGTCCACCCACGCCACCTTCGTTCGCTCAAGTGCAATCCCAGCAGGAAGAAGAAGACGTCAACTTCTTGCAGTCAGTGAAGCGTCTCATGACGAACGTCTCGTACTTGCTACTACTCTCGGCGTACGGCATCAACGTGGGCATCTTCTACGCCATCTCCACTCTGCTGAACCAAATCATCTTACAGTATTACCCTGTGAGTTGCGCGCATTTATTTTGCCCCCGTTGGGAATGATATTATCACGCGAATGCACTTGAAAATTGCAGGATGCCTCCGCGGATGCGGGCCGCATTGGGCTGGTGATCGTCTGCGCCGGGATGGTGGGATCGGTCGTGTGCGGCGTGGCGTTGGATAAATACCATAAATTCAAGTAATTTATTGCCGCCCAGCCGCCCCCGGAGCACTGACAATAAATGAGCATTGTTTTTAATTTTTGCAGAGAAACCACCCTCGTTGTGTACATCTTCTCGCTAATTGGAATGGTGATTTACACGTTCACGCTGGCCAAGGGCATTCTTGCCGTTTATATCGTCTCTGGCCTATTGGGGTGAGCTATATTTTTCTACATTTCTAGCTTTAAGTCTTCTTTTTATACCTTTTTGGGGTGTCGTTTAGATTTATGAAGTGTGTGCAATGCGCGATAAATTTTACACCTCGTTGGCAACACTGTACAAAGATAAATATTCTCTGGCGTTTTCCCCATCTTCTGAAAAAAGATTTCGCCTTTAGGATGTGTAACCCATGAAAGAATCAACAAATTATATAAAGAGATAATTAATGATCCTGTGACACATCCTATGGACCATGCATTGTCCTTATTAGTTATAGGTTATGTTGCAACTGCACCTTGAAGGGCAGTCATGCGTTCACTGCAGATAAAGGGCAGGAAGAAGGATACGGATACTGGTTCGGAGGCGGAAGTTGAGATGATAAATTATTGCGGCAAACAACGGTTTGCTTATTGGTTTCCCTAGACATGCCAATACGGTCAAAGTTAATCACTGCGCAGTGCCACACTGATTTCATTGCAAGCCCAGCTGTCTAATGCGATTTGCTGTTCGTTCTATTCGTCCTTTGTTCCCTTCAAGGACTGCTATTATCCGTTACTGTGAACTAAACTAACAGCGATGAATTTATCTTGCGTTAATCCGGTGCGTCTCAAAGGTTTAACTTTTAAACACGTGTTAGATTTGGATTTGCATATTTATTGCCTTGCAAAGGACCCACTCTTGGTCTTATTGTCACGCGGATATAAATTGCATTTTCTTGAAGTTCTCAAAGACAAGAGAAAAAGAGTTGAGTTGAAATTGATGCGGAGGGGAAGAGAGTTTTTTCTTATTAATAAACTTTTCAAGCGGAACATTAGCTGCAAAGTTTCACTCACTTTCTGATGCAGTTTTACTTCTTTGAAATTTTTGGCGTTGTTTTGCTATACTTACTTTAGATCACTTTTTAGTGACTGACTGTATAGTTTAGTAAAGTTAAAGTTTCAGTCAATTTCTTATTATCAACAAAATATAAACACGCCTTGAAGAAAATCAATATTTCTGTCGACAAACTTAAGGAAACATTCATTCATTCACTGATAAATCCCTCGAACATCACAACAAGATCCATGGATCTGTTTACCACGGATTTTAACTTTGAGAATTTATTGCTTGTGGGATTTGTACGTACTTTAAATTTCGCCTCTCATTGCAGTTTCTTCATGACGGGTCTCTTGCCGGTTGGCTTCGAACTTGCTGCGGAGTTGACGTACCCTGAGCCTGAAGGAACCTCGGCAGGAATCCTGAACGCAGCTTCGCAACTCTTCGGTATTATATTCACCACGATATACTCGATACTCTTCAATAACTTCGGCGACATGTGGGCCAACTCTGTCATGTGTGCCATGCTCGGCATTGGTACCATCCTGACAGCTTGCATTCGCTCCGATCTAAGACGACAGGCAGCCCAACAGAATACGAAATAAGCAACAAAAGAGGAAGAAAAATTGTCGCTTTTTCAAGAAAACAAATAAGATAAACACATCAGGCATTGCATTCGACGTCCAACCATGAACAAACATTAGTTGTAAGTAAAAATACCTAATGTAATTGTTAAAAAACAACCGAAATCCGACGCGAATTTGATTGATTGATTATTGTGATTAAGAAGTAAGATATCTGAAAGAAAAAAGGGTAGGAAAAGCATCGTTAAATCTTTGAAATCTTTTAAGAATTTTAAGATATTTGAAGAGATTAAGAAAAGTTGACTGTGAATTGACAAATAATATGATAGAGAATTTACCTCGTGAGTAGCTCATTGTTAGAGATATAATATTATATAAATATTTATTTATTTATTCATGTTATGAGAAAACATTAAGAACTCTACCAGTTTTTAGCAATGTGATGAGCATAGGATAGTCAGTGTGCCAAAATAATAATTAATTAAGTACCTGTGACAATAACGCAACAGAACAATAATTAATTGTTAATATTAACCTAAAAACCGAACAAAATTTGAAAAAGGAAATGAAGATTTATGAATACATTTACTATTATAGCAAGATTTTAAGCAGGAACTAACAATCAGTAAGAAGCAGAAACAGAAGGAACTATTAAAAGAAACATAAATTTCATGTTTAATACCATGCAGCCATGCAGCAAACTAGGCAACCAACATAATACAGGTTTAATTATACACGAGCATGTGGTATTGTATCTGAATTTTGAAATTAGTTCAGCGATAAACTTACAAATGAAGACGAAGATGAAGACAAAACGTTGTTTGTTATTTGCTAAGAGAAATACAATTGAAGGAAGAATAACAACCGAAAAGACAATAATCTTTAAATATGACGATAGGTAGGTATGTATATGATGATATTTTCACATTGATGATGAAAGAAAGAAAGAAATATTAGTGCAGGTGAAAGTTAAGAGGCTTCCTAAGGCTTTTGAAGCGTTTCCAGTATTTTTGTGAATCTTATCTGTGACAATAACACTTGTAAAACTCTTCCTCAAGAATGAGAATAAGAGTCTAAATATTTATATTCCTATTAATCATTCCCTAGGAAGTAAATTCACTAAACCACTCTATGTATGTACGTACTTCTATATAGTTGATTGCCTGTATAGTTTTAAGATACTTCTCTATAATAATTAACATTTTTAATGACTTTCGATTCAAAATGAGATAATCAGATAATTATTTTTGCATTGCATTACGTTGCATTGTTTTCTAATTAAATTAATTGAATATTTTTACCAAGGTTATTACATTTTATACTTGTTACAAAAACAAACCAAAAATTGCTCATTTAAATTAATTAATTCTAATTAATTTGTAGTTAAAGTTTAAGATTGATTGTTCTATGTATGTATGTACCTACAATAAATGACAATAAATAAATGTTAAAAGTTAACTGCTGCCGATTTAATTTTACTGCAACCCTGAAGAACAATTAAGACTTAATTTAAGTAGTCTTTAATTGATTTATGTGTTGTTAATTAAGAGAAATATTTAAATTTGTTGAATGTGAAATGGGAAAAACTCGCGTAAAAGATGCGCAAAGCAGATCAAAGCGAGGCAAGGCAAGAAGCAGGCAGCCTGCTGACCCAGATTGCTCGCTCTGTGCTCTCTGAGTTGCTGTGTTTCGTATTCTTTGCCTTGATCGCCCAAAAATACTTTCGACGTCTGTTAAATTACGCACATTACGCTTACTCTTTGCATATTTATTCGAAGAATCTACTGATATTTTGCACACGAACACTTATTTTTCTTCTAGGATGCTAGAAATCTTAAAAAGGGACTTTTGTGACTTATTAGTTTAAAGTACAAGTACATAAGTGCAGATCTTGGGTGCATATTTTTGTATTTAAGTCGCACCGCAATGCAGACTGATTGGTACTGGACTGACTTAAGTACATGCTGCAAGTCTGTAACTGACTTAACTCCACTTGGAAGTCATACTTCGGGCAGACGCGGGAGCGCATTCGAATGAGTCGCTGCGGCGCGCGCGCTCGTTCGTGAAATTTTCGTAATTCCGAGCCCGACAGACGAGGACGCACCACCGGCTGCCGCGCGCCGATAGTTTAGTAAAAGTTTTCCGCCCGCTCGTTCGTGCGAATTTACCGAAAATCGCGACACTGCTTAGGATAGTGTGGCTCACTCCCTCGACTTCTTCGTATTGTTCTTGAAGTGCAACAGCAACCATGGCCCAGATGATGACCATCAGCTTGAACCGGGGCGATGCGCCCAACCTGGGATTCCGGCTCCAGGGCGGTGTGGACTTCGCCTCGCCGTTGGTCATTCAAAAAGTAAGCTTATATCCCGACGCATTCCTGCCAGCGAATATATTTAGACCCGCAAACAAATTTTTGGCAAGTGTTTTTCGCTAGAAGTTACATATTCGCTCGTAATGTAACTTACGAGTGTCCGATTACTCAACAACATTTTCTACACATTTCCATGGGGAATTGTGCATGATTTGATGAAATTACATGCATAAATTACACGTAATAGACGTGATTATTAGTAAGTGCACGGAAAATCTGCGCTCGAATGGAACGAAAGTTATAAATAGTCGAATGTTTTAAACTTGCAAGCGCAACAAACTAAACTAAACTTCGATCTCAACTTGTTGCCAATCAAGTGAGAACTTAAGGAATGAAGAATCTTGTTTGTAATTTCGTTTCATTGACATATTTTTTCACGACGAATGCGTTCAATTACTTTCGCGCTGTTGATGTTACTTTTGCGCAATTGGCGAAATAATTGTCGTGTTTGATTAGTCTGCGCATTCCAAGGACGGACGTGCAATTAATTGTTGTAAAACTTCACTAGTTTACACTTTGAGTTTCTTTTCGCTTGCGTTTTCGCATAATAAAATGAATCATCTAATTACTAGCACAACTGATAAGACTTATCAGTGCTGTAATATATAAATACTTCGCACCGATAAACACAAATCAATAAGCTTTGCGAAATTTCCATGCAAATGCAAATGCAATGCAATCAATCTTATTTGATTTCACACTCGTGTCATAAATTTCGCCAATGCAATGTATGATTAACTGGGATTTGTGGGACTTGTTGGTCTACATTGTCATTAACTTTTGTTTTGTGCGTTTTGTTCCTTGTTTCTGTAAGAAAATATACGTTCTTCAAGGTTAGTTCACTATAAGTGCATTGTTTAAAATATTATTAACATATTTCTGTCGCGACAAAGCACAGTCCAAACAATTAGACAACCTAAACGTCACGTTCAACTTGAATTGTAATTGTTTTTAATTGTGATTGACACAGATCGAAGATGATTTCACCTCTGACTATATAGTTAGTACCTAATTTAATTATGACGAATAATTACGCAGTTGAGTCATGGTTATGTAAATATGCATTTAATAGATAATAATTGCCGGCCAAGGGAGAAAAGATATCGAATTTCAGCGTCGCGACGCGCCTGTAGGCGGCCGCATATTGTTATTTACGCGCGTCGTGCCAAAATTCAAATTTAGCCGCACGCATTGCGAAGTGATGCTAGTTTTAACTATCACTCTTTAACTTTAACACCACCAAGCATCAAATCAAATATTGCTTCATAAAGTTTCTCAAGGAAAAAGTCTTAAGATTTTAGCTGTTTAGTGCAGGTTAATAGGTACATACCTAGTTTTAAGTCGGCGTTAATTGTTTTTCAATAAGATCTGCGCACATTTCTGACTGTGTGCGAGCGACGCCGCGCTCTGTTGAAATCGATTTATAAATAGCCAGCCAAGCAGCAGTTGCGGCTGTTCTGCAGCCTCGCGTAATATAATCAATGACTGTTTTCATATTTGCACTAAACTGAAACCAAACTAAACTAAACTAGACTAACTATAAACCAGCGTTAACAAAAGTTAAATCTAACAAAGCAAAATATCCCTAGATAACCAACCGTTGCTTTTCTCGTGTACATAATAATATTGGAAAATTCTAGTTTTTATGCAAGACTAAGCTACGCTATAAGTTTGAGTATATTCTAGTGGCTATAAATAATCTGAATTGCAAAATCAGCTCTAGCTTAGTAGAGATATTCGAAACCAGAACCAGAACTAGCAGCAGAGCAGCAGGAACGTCTTGGCGATGAACGAATTAAGCAAATCGCAGCGGCATTTACGCTCGCGTTTACGCGATGACTTTTACTCGCGCCTCTTTGCCGTGCGTCCGTCCGGTGCATTACCATTTGCAGCTGGGAACTGAAAGGCAATAAAAGGAATGAAAACTGGAATCGCGCATACGAATACGACTAGACCTGACTTGAATTAGCCGCTGATATTGCATTTTTCAAGATGAAGTAAAGTAGCCAAGCCAAGTGGCTGGTCCATTTAGTCTGCAGACTGCAGTCTGCGTATGACTAAAGTGCATATGTGCACGCAGCACTTAGCATTTTTACGGCCGAGACGCTTTACTTCTTAAATATTCAATACCAGTATGCACCACTGAGTTTCTCGACAAACCCACAAGAATCCAATTTAACTCACAATCAGTTTACCACTATGCTCGCTTAATTGGACACGAAATAATTGTGCATCTGTGAAATGGGTTGCCTGACCTTACCTACTGACTCTGACTCTGCACTTGAACTAACACTTTAACCAAGAACTAAGCTAAAATGTTTTGAATTAAATTCAAAACCAACTCGAGAAAAACAAGAATTCAAAGAATCCCAAGAGAAATCCGGCTGAAATGATGAGTAATATTTGTTATTCTGCTATTGGCGAGCAATGCGGCGCGAGAGTAATGAGTGGACATGCGGATAAAACCCGAAAAAACTTTCACCTCGTTAGTGCACTTTTACCAATCAATGCGCGTCATTCATTCGGCTGCGCTGCACTGATTGCATCGATTCTGCTCAACAATGTGCCGTATCGGTCGTTCATTCTTTATTATTACCTTTGTTTGCCGCTCCGCTCGCTCGTTTGCTGGTCTTATCTGCATGGAAATGCAGTAAAACTCAGTAAATGTACGCAAAAACGCCGAGGAAAATGCTTGTTTGCAATGCGAATGCAGATAAAAACGTTGATAACGCTTGGTGTTTCCGGTTTGCTAACATTCTGCGTAGTTTGCAATGTTTACCTGTTAGCTACTGATGACTCAGGTCTTACGTCTTAAAGTCTTAAGACTTCTTGCTATATGTATGTACCTGCCTGTGAGTGGAAGTGTTGTTGAGTGAGTGATTATTCAGAATTTCGGATCGAGTGTGGGCGCTCAAACACTTGAACTAGAATTGTAAATATAGTCGGCACACTAAAGTAATGCGAATGCTATTTGCATTCAATGCACTGCTCGCACTCGCGATACTCTTTCTTCTAGAAGGATGCGAAAGGAAGTGGAACGAAAATAGCAGAGCCAAGTTACGAAATGGCAAATGCATTCGCGATGTGTGTCTAATGCACTGATGCAGGCGATGGGCATGCAGCGCGTTTATTAATTACCTGCTTAATCAACGTAAAGACTGAAGAAATCTTTGAAAAGCCAAAAACATTCTTACGTAACTTGCGTTGACCAGAAGTCAGTGATGCTTTGCAATGATTATGCGAATGCAGATTCCCATGACGTGACAATACCTCGTCTACCTCGCCGGTTGTTATATCATAACATCAGTATTATTGTAATTTGTCGTCAGCAATTTTAAAAATTATTTTGAATTCATGCCTTATTAAGTTGTTTATAAACCTGAAATCTTCCACTGCTGTCAATGTCAAACAACTGCCACTTTTAAATATTTATGTCACTGATTTAACTCTACTTTTGTACACTTTTAATTAATTATTAAAATGTCTTCCTTGACGCTCAAAAAGACCCCGAAAAAGGTTGAAAATATCTCGCTTCAAAAGCTCCTTGTTGACTACCCTGCAAGGGCTAATCTTACACCCATAGAATATGTAGAAGTAAACCTCGAAGAAGGACTCATTACCAAAGAAACAGCCGCGTGGTTCATAAGACTTTACAGACACAGGAATTACCTTGAGAAAATCGTAGACATCTTGAACGATCTCCTCATTGAGAAGCAACTCTTATACAAGTTCGACTCAGACGACATCCCCACGCAGAAGATAATCTTCGTCTACCTCGTAATCTTCGAACTAACGAGCGACAACTATCAGAGAATCGCCAAGTTTCTCAAGACCAATGTGAAAATCTCATTGGAACTCGTCAAGTTCCTGCAAGACGATGAAAACTTGATGAAAATCACCGAAATCGGCTGCTGTCTCTATGACAAAGACTATATCCTGATGAACGTGCTGGATCCCATTGTCCAGAACGCAGAAACACTTAACCTGCTCCTCAACGAATTGGAAAATCACGTGCACAAGGGCAAAAAACCAAGAAAACTTGTAAGCTATGCGCCTACTTGTTTCTATAAGACATCCTCAAGTGGATCCACATCTTCTAGCAGCACGCTTACTCCTAAAGAGCCACAATTCAAAGCATCTTCTATCCCGAAATCCACGTATGTCCCTTATAACTACGAAAGAGACCTGGACATCTTAAGACTTAAGCATCGCCAAGACGCTTATGCACTTCTCATGCTAGCCAAGAACAATGCCTTCAAATGTGCATCCAAAACCAAAGACAAAGGGACTAACCTTGCCCCTGACGAGCTCCCTAGCCGGACTACAATCGCTCGTCCTTTGCCAAAATTCTCCGATGTGCATATCAAAGAAACCACAGCTTCCCTAATGCGCCGAGCGGCATTCTTAACCAAAGAAAAAGAAGAAGAAATCAAGAAAGTTGAAGACTTAATAAGTGGGACCCTGGATATCAATGAAGAGTTTGAGGAAGAACTCCGGAAAGCCCGCGAGCTGCAAGAATTGCAAGATATTGAGAGGAAACGTCTTCAGAGTTTGATCACGCGCGAGGAGGCAATCTTAGCAAAGAAGCGCTTAGTGCAGCGAAACCAAGAGAAAATGCAAGAATGCCAGAACGAACGCGCGAGAATCATGGAACTGATAGATCAATACCGACAGGAAGAGGAAGAAAAGAACAGGTTGTTGGTGGAGAAGGCCCAAGCGATTGAAAAAGCTGCCAAGGAAGCGGAGAAGAAACTCAAACAGGAAAAACATTGCCATGCCCGGCTGGTGACTTACGAAACGAATGCCATGCTCGAGGAGGCGTATAAGAAGCGCCAGGAAGAGCTCAATAAGAGGATACAACTCATCAGGGAGCTGAAAATCCTTCAACAGATCAACGCCAACAGTAAGGTCGAGTTCGACCCGACGGAGACTGCAAATCTGGGGTTGCTTTGCGAGATGTCCATTGCTGAGTTACAAGAGCGACTTAACCTTCTCCGGGTCCAAATGAAAGATGAACTTGACGAGCGAAGACAGAAAATATCACAAGAAAAGAAGAAACAACAATTAATGCTTGAACAGATGAAGGAGTTTGTTAACAATACAGAGCGGTGCAAGCCAAAGTGTCCGTCGAGGGTTAGCCTGCAAGAAAAAGAATCCAAAACACCGGAGGACATCCTGAAACTGCGGGAGAGGCTTCGCCAAGTCAAAGAATTGCGTCTTAATTCATAATCTTGCTTTGTTTCTGCTGTGAAATATACTCCTACTTGTTACCAATGTGTTGGGGTTTTATTTGTTTAGGTGAATGGGGGGTCACCTGCCGAACGTGCGGGACTAATCGCTGGCGACGCCGTGATTAAGATCAACAACACTGAGGTGTTCAATCTGCGCCACAAGGACGCCCAGGACGTGATTATCAGAGCTGGGCCCGCATTCTCGATCACCATCCAACGGTACGAAAATAACACCGCATTATTGACCGATTGCCATAATATTTACCCGCTCCCTTGGTGCGCATTGCAGTGGTGGGTCAACCTGGCGACCATCGGTCACACCCGTAGGCGGCTTGCCCACTACGAACAACAATATCTCGCCAGTGACCAAAACCTCCTTGGCGGCGAAACCTCAGCAATCTATCGGTGCAATTGGTACAGGACATAACGTCGCAGCAAAACCCTTTGTAAGTTTGTATCTTTGATATTTTACAAAATGGGGATTTAATGTGCAATGAAACAGGCGAATGGTACATCAAATGGTGGGCCTAAATTGGTGAACAAGCAATACAACTCCCCGATTGGTATCTACTCAGATCAGAGTATTGCTGAGACTATTTCAGCCCAGAGTGAGGTTTTATCTACTGGTGCCTTAGGGTAGGTTGAAACTGGAACCCTTGATAGAAATTCTGAATTAATTCTGGGGTGGGTTGTTTAGTGTCAACTTCAAGAAGAACGAGAAGAACTATGATGCATCCAAGAGTGCAGTGTACTCTATGCTCCAAGAAGCAGAGAAAGAGCCCAAGGATTTAGATGCAGGTAACTAACTGTTATGGGTTTTATGTCCTATGATGCACTCTGTGATGTGTTCCAATGCGATTTGTACCCGTTAAGCCAACTGATTGAGAGTAAAGTAACCCAGATATTTATAGACGCAGCAAATATTTGGCAGACTCAACTTGGCAGCGTACCATTAATCAGTTTGCTTGGCGATTAAACTATGTCATTGTTATTGTTGATTTGAATCGAGACCACAATTTCAATTTCAAATCCAAATTCAAATTCGCCGATCATCGTGTCATCTGTTCTGTCTTTTCTTCTTTTTCTTGCGTTCCTTACGCGTGCTCGTTGTGTTGTCCCACACGATACAATGTAGAGCCTGACTCTGGTGTGGTAACCGCTTCCCTAGGAGGGCTTGTAGGTCTCAAGCACGTCGAAGCGCCCATTTCAAGGCCGGCCCCACCGACACCTCAGCTACCACCGGGTCAGAACATCTGCGCCGATTGCGAGCGACTCATTGTGTAAGTAAAAACCTTTTTTGCAGGCCTTGGAACGTGGAATAAAAGGAAACATGCAACGCTGCGAATTGTGAATTTTGATATTTTTCGCTCGGGGTGTCGGTATTCTGCGGTGTTGTTCAAGTTTTTAAAACCAGTTTTTTTTGCCATAGTGACACAGTACGATAACTACAACAAAGAGCGGTCGGCATCTGCGTACGAAAAATTTCAGTCGCGGAGAGTTCGGACTGCCACTAACAATCAGCAGCAAAATCACTTAAATTACGAGCCGGAGCTCACCCGATGCACTGATTGCGAACGCATCATTGTGTAAGTCCCAAGCTTGCCCCCAGGGGCAACGTTGGGTCTCGATGTTGTTTTAGTATAGCGATTGCACTTAGAGCAAGAAGTTAACGCACGTTTAGCCGGGGTCTATGTTAGTAAAGTAGTTGCACGTTTCTATGTTGCTATGATAGATGTAATACTTGGGTGGTGATCGAGAATGTTTTAGAGCTAATATTGTGGGTGTTTTTACAGAGGAGTATTTGTGAGAATCAAGGATAAAAATCTCCACGTTGAGTGTTTCAAGTGCTCCACGTGTGGCGCTTCTTTGAAGAACGTGGGGTATTATAATATCAACAAAAAGCTGTATTGTGATATCCACGCCAAGCTTGCTGCCAAGGCTAACCCACCAGGTTCGAATCTCGTGCCAGTGACCATCCCACCGTAAGTGTCCTAAAATATAACCGCGGGGCTTAAAGGTTATTGAGTTTTTTGGCGTTTTTTTAGAGGAGGCAGGGCACCAGCAAGTGCTATCTCTTCAGCACTCTCTAGTCACTCCCTACCATCACCTGGACCCCTTTCTCCGAAGATTGGTGGACCTCTATCACCAAAGATTGGAGGACCTTTATCTCCAGGCCAGAATATTACACCAGCGCCCTTCCAGGTACATGTTTTAAAGTGTAAATAGTGAGTGTTTTTCATGTCTAATGAGGATTTTAGAGTGACCTCCTTAATAAAATAGATGCGACTGATGGGAGGAACTTAACAAGCACAAAAGTACTAAAATCTATAATACAGGCTGCTGCCAAAAAGAGTGATGCTTTGCCTACTAACAAACCACCGGTAAATGTTGAGGAATATGTACCTTCAACACCCACTAATTCCAGTTCTAATTCAGTGAGTTCTCTAATAATTCCAAAGGCAAGTTTACATTAATTAATTAATTGTTTTTCCTCCTAATTTGATAGGTTATTAATGTTATTTGTTTGTTTTACTTTTCCAAAACTATAGCAAAACTATACAACTGCACCTCGTCCATTTTCAAGTGTAAGTGCACCTTTGTCACCAAACAACTACTCGCGTCCGTTACCAAAACCTCCAGTGCAAGCCCCGTATTCGTCGCCAGTGGCAGCACCACTTCCGAGCACCCCAGGTAAAGACAATTATTTCTTAAGGCAATGATCAAATCATGAGCAATTTACAAACACTTGGTACTCTCTCACTGATAACTTTGTACCTTCAAGGTTTCACTTCTTCGAAACCTATTGGTGGTAGCATGTTTAAAGGTATTTAAAAAAACTGCCTAGCCCAAAGTTGTGGTTAATGCTTACAATTTATCTACGCTTTTAGTACTTAGTTTTCTTCACGCAGTTGGTTTCTTGTCATTTGTATACTAAGAAAACTCCCACTTCTGTCGTTGTTTCAGATTTAAAAACGTTCAACACGCAACCGCGTCCGTTCTCCTTAGTATCCGAATAATTCTTGTACAATTAGATCAATTTGGCTGCTTATGTGACTCACTCACTCAATCTCCAAACGAAAATTTCATTGTAATTTGCTTTGAACACAAATATGATGAGTAGATAAAGATGTTGCTCTTGAATTTAAAGCGTTTTCTTTCATTGAAATCTTGGGGGTTTCTTGATACAAATTACAAGCGACATTAAGCAATGCACACTTCACTTCACTTGACTGAGTTAGTGATTAATTGGATCATTAATTAATCGATTATTTTTTTCTTTTTCTTTGGTGGATGTTTGTTAATCGTTCATTGTTCTTTGTATCAAACCTCTTGTAACCTCTTTTGTTCTCTTAAACAAATTAAATTTGTTTTTACATTTGCCTTTTTTACACATGACGCTTTCGTATTTGCTGGTGTTCGGTGTGATTCTTAATGATAGTGTGCAAGGAAAAGATTGAAATCGTTGAGAATATTGTGTGGCCTCCTGTCCAAGAAGACATAACCACTGTCCCGACCGCTTGCCCGTTGTACTTTCCTCCACCCACGCACGTTCACGTTAAGGTTAGACCCATTTCCGAACGACCACAAACTCCCTACAGTGTGACCCTTGATATCTACTCGGAGAAGTCAGAAAAGTACTCACAATCCGAGTCAGACTTTTCGAAATCAGAAGAAAACTCCTCTGACTACCAAGAGTTGGAAGATTATACAAATTACTTAAGAAACATGGAACCTAAAATGTCCCTCTGCTCGAATGAGGTGTACAATATCAATGGACGCAGGAGCACCATGGAGTGCGTGGAGACGCTTGCAGAGCACTTGCAAACTGCCATGCTTGTTGATAGCATAATGAAGACTCAAAGGCCAAAGTCTCCACCGCCACCACAATTAGACATTCAGCCAAAGAAAATGCCTGATAAACAAGAGAAAAGTCAGAAAGAAAATCCTATAACATCGGTGTGTCCCTTGAAATGTCAGCAAAGCTGCTGCAATGAATGCCCAAATTGTCCAATGAAGAAACCTGCTGACCTCAGAAGACTTTCTGAATTAGAACGCATGGAAGAAATGCGCGCAAAGATTCAAAACAATATCCCTCAAGGTTGGGAATCCCAAATGGTTTCTGCCCTGAGAACCACGCCTGATAAACCTTTCTGTGCCAGTCCTGAATTTGCCCAGATTCCTACCAAGTCCT
>NBZA01001014.1:32868-51501 GCA_003054995.1 Aleochara bilineata
ATGCAAAAATTTCGAGGAAAGAGGAGGCAAAGTCAGAACAGATCCAGCAATTGAACAAGATGCAGGCCCAGAGTGTTGAGACTTCGGCAGATGGCAGGGTTCAAGTGCAAAGGAAGAAAACTGTAGTGGAGGAGTTTGAACAGTCACACAAGGAACGCAGTGTTGAGATACAGAAATCGTACCCGTTTCAGAGGGTTAACGTCCCTGTGCATGAAGAACAAGGCATTGTGGGTCTGCACTTTACAAACCCTCAGCCACTGCACTCTCCTTTCATGAAGCAACCTGTCAGTGGCCCTCCACCTATGCCCAAGACTCCAATAGTGACAGTGACCCGTACTCCTGAACCTCCACCACCTGCCCCAAAACCCCAGTACAAACCTGTAGCTCCTCCGGTGAAAATCACCTTCCCTGTGCCTTCTTTGGCGAGTGATGTGTTAGCTTCCACCTCAGCGCAGAGTGCTCCTAATGTACCACCCGGTCCTAATGTAGGTGCTGGTAGCGGGCGGCAGGCGGGTGGCAGTGTCCATGCCCCGAAGCGTGGACGCGGCGTGCTCAACATGAGCGGCTTGGGTGCTCGCATCGCCTTGTGTGGTTCGTGCCATCAACAGATCAGGTTGGGGATTTCAGATGTTGGATTTAAACTCACTCACTTACTGTGTGCTATGTTCTTTTGTCACTAATCCTGCAGTTTAATGTTTGTGTTTGAATGTCTTGATTTTGATGTTTTAACTTTAACTTTACTTTAAGAGCAAATGCAAGTGCACGAGCATGAAACTGATCGTGCAACTGAAACTGAAACAGAAACGGAGATTGTCTATGAAAAGGACCGTGTTGAAATCACGACAACCGTAGGTCCCTCGCGCCCAAACAGCACCGAGAAGTTCTATAACGAGATCAATGTGAGCATACCGATGCCGTCGTTCGCCCCATCGCTGTCTTTGGAGTCGTCGCCGCGCTCGTACGTCTCGTGCAACTCGAACTCCAGTCAGGATTACTACACGAAGACGGAGAATAATTACATCGAAACGACGTTCCCAGCTGTCACCACGAACGGCACGCAGCGGCACCGCGCGACCAAATCACAGCAGCCACTAACACCTACCGATAATCCTAGTAACACCGTGTGTAACGTGTGCAATGAACTAATCAGGTTTAAACACTTTTAACACTACTCTGCATGTGACTTCATAAATATTAACTAATTTCTTGTTGGTGTCCACACAGGGGGCCATTCATCACAGCCTTGGGCAAGATCTGGTGCCCGGACCACTTCGTCTGCGCCACCACCAGCTGTCGTAGGCCCCTGCAGGATATCGGCTTTGTAGAGGAACGCGGCCAGTTGCACTGCGAATATTGTTTCGAGCAATATCTCGCTCCCAATTGTGCCAAATGCGGGGCTAAAATCAAAGGGGTACCTGACATGTACTGATTTCCTAAAGGAGTTCGAAACTATTGACGTGTGAATTGTAGGATTGCCTGAAAGCCATTGGAAAGAACTTCCACCCGGAGTGCTTTGCCTGCGCCCATTGTGGTAAGCTCTTTGGGAACTCGCCGTTCTTCCTGGA
Source organism: Aleochara bilineata (assembly GCA_003054995.1). NCBI lineage: Eukaryota > Metazoa > Arthropoda > Insecta > Coleoptera > Staphylinidae > Aleochara > Aleochara bilineata. The sequence goes on from NBZA01001014.1 coordinate 34,434, forward strand.
GGATGCAATGCCGTATTGTGAAGCCGACTGGAATGAAATGTTCACTACCAAGTGCTTCGCCTGTGGATTCCCGGTAGAAGCCGGCGATCGCTGGGTCGAAGCATTGAATAATAACTATCATAGTCAATGTTTCAACTGCACCGTAAGTTCCTTTTGGTAGAAATTACCATTTTACTATTTTAATGCTTTTATTTAAGATGTGCAAGAAGAATCTGGAAGGACAAAGCTTCTACGCCAAGGGGGGACGTCCGTTCTGCAAGAACCACGCACGTTAAGGACGAGTTATCCTTATCCTTGCATAATACCTAATCACCCTTTAAATCAAAGAAATAGTCAATTATTTTAACGGAAAATTACACAAAACATCGATAAACGCGAAAGAAAACAAGTTAAAGCCAAATATTTTTAGATAAATTAAGTTTTCCTGTTCAAATTTAAACAAAGCATGTGTAATAATATTTACAGGAGGATTTACATATGGTATAATTTATTACTATAGTTAATACTTTATTATAATATTGCGGGTTAATAATTATTTACAAAACGCAAGCGCAAGCGCAAAACGACCGCAATTTGTTTGTTAATTGCATGCTAATTGTTATTAGATTAGATTATTCATGAATGTTTATATATTTACAGGGCAATAAGGTTGGAGGAATTTAAATTCGCGTACGATTTGCTTATTAGTAAATGATACAGAGATACAGAGTAATATATTAATATTGTTGAAGAGAACGCAATGCAATATGAAGAGTTGATATGAAATTTGTGAATTCTAACGATTTGTTTCAGTTAATATCGTGCCATTATTTATATCGCATCTACACGTTTACTGTAATATTAATTGCTTTTGTCTAGAACCACAAATTGGTTGGATTGTTTTTATCTACTGTTTAGCAAAGATTTATAAGATATTTACGAACTTCTTGCATGCGGTTACGTTTCTCAAGGCAAATTTTACTTGAATTGTAATTATTTACGATTAGCCATTTAAAAATTTAATTTAATTAAACGAAATGCTTACTTATTTTTTGGTGTTTGGTTTGGCATTGTTTTAGAATATTATATTGGTGGTATCCATACTTCGGACGTAAGACCTACCTCTTCCGAGAGCAACTCGTTGAGCTCACATTCATTGGAATAAGGATGCAACCTCGCAATATCTTTAGCCACACGAATCCACTTACTAATCTGGGAAATTGTCTGCTTTGTGCGGAGATTAGTTTTCTCCAGGAAGTGGTAAAAGTTGGTTTGCTCATTGAAGGGACAGATCTTCACCCAACCGCCTTCGTGTTTTGGGGAAATGGACCAATCCTTACCGTTACCCCACGCAGAAAAGTCTTTAAACTCACTTTTCTGCTTCTTTAAGACATTCAAGGAAGTGGCTGGTTTACTTGAGGTGGGACGTGAGCTTGATTTTGGTCGTTTTTGCTTCTGTTTCTGCTTCTTTCGCCACTTACCAGCCGCATTAATGACACTCAAGTTCGGGGACTTCTGAAGGTTATCACAGAGATCTCTATGGTCCTTGTCGTCTCTGTTTTCTTTGAACTCATCGCTCCAAATATTAAACACTGAGAGTCCAGTGTTATAGAGAGGTAAACCAAGGAGGTCGAAAAGATCATGGAGCATTGGTTTCTTGACCACTCGGTCTGCATCGCAATCATTCCCAAGGGCAGGACTTAGGTTCACCTGAATTTAAACAAATTACAATCTTCAGGGATACTTTCTCAAGTTACCAACCAACCTCAAGGAGCCAGGGTTTTAACAAATGGTCTATCAAGACGTCAAAACCGAAGAACTCAAAGCAATTGACAGTTGGAGGTACCTGGGGGACCTGACTAAGAATGGTGAGCACTACCAGGGCGCTTATTTTCTGCCAGAGGAGCCAATCATCAATCCCTGCTTGTCTGAGGTATCGACGTAGCTGTTTCAGGGTCCACTTACACCCGGAACCTACACGGTCCTTCATCTCGGCATACCCAGGACCTAATTTGTTAATAGAGCTGTTGGTCAAGTGCCTGAAGGGGTTCCGCAAGTCATTCAACGTGAACTTATCCGTGCCGAAACGCGCCAATCCCTCTTTGTACATGTAGATCGTGAGGGGGTGGTAGCAGGGGATACACACGTACAGCCGTAGATCAAACTTATACCCGCCGATCAATAGCGGGCGTTCGATGTATTTCTGGACGATTGTGTTCGTGTCGTAGTTCAATTCGCTCAGATGCTAAAAATACAACTGCTTGCAGACGTGCATGCGAACGCATCACAAAAAATACGATTAATCCAAGATACAAATCAAAGGGAAAACGCATCAAAATGATAGTTTTTAAGAAAAAGATTATTTTTCTATACAGTGATTAAAGTGATAGCTTATACGAGTGCCTACTTACACGAAACAAAAATATGCCGCGACCTTGACTCTGAGCCACAGGTTTGCAAATCCATATTGGATTTGCATCGAAGTAACCTTCAGATAGCTCCTTGGAGTTGATCACTCGCTGTTTGTTGCATTCAGCTGCTAGTTTCGTGTACTCAACAGGAAGGTTATACCCATGGGGACTGGAATAAAATTATATCATTTGATTGTTATTCAATTAATTAAATAAGTTTAATTTAGTTTTACTTGCCTGAAATCATAAATATTTCCGTAGATTTTCCGCATGCAACGCAGGTGTCGCACAAGGTTATCTTTCCTGCATATTGACGACCCCTTTGGTATATGGTTAATGTACTAAGAATAAAATACAAAAGTTTTAGGTTTTGTCTATATAGTTTTATGACAAAAGTTTATAAATTAGAAATATTATCCCATCTACCTGCCAGGTGGACAAATTCCTATAGTAATTAATAGGAAACCCGGAAGCTTTCCACCATAAATTCCACTGCTCCCCATTCTCCAATGTGTATTCCTTCCACCCCCGCTCAAGACAAACCTAATTAAATGTTAAATGTTAATTAAAGTTCATTCGTTTGAGAAAACTGTAATAAAATTAATTCTGAGTTGACTGGGTTGACATTAACAACAATCGTTTACCTACCTCCAACAGTTAAAATTAAATGCGGTTGATTTAGTTCCGCGCATTACCAAGTCATTATTAAAATAGATTTTAAGTAGGATTGCATGGCATAATGACAACATTATGGGGGCGGTGGGATGGCGACGACTAATAACCCAGTTCGGATTTACTTTGCAATTTGTCGGAAGCAAGGAAAGGAAAGGAAAGGTCGCAGCGCATCGCGTCGCGTGCGACTGCAGTCCTCGCACGCAAAACCGAATTCTTTCGCATTGTTGGCTAGCATTTAAGCAAACAAGCCGCAATTAATCCTGAGCCACCACCAATGTGACTGCACATTGTTCACGTTCATCGAGTTTACAAACAATGTGTGCTCATTCTAGTCATGTTTGTTTAGAATGGTATGTAAAATCGATCAGTAGTAACACGACAAAAGTCACAAAAATCAACAGTAATTTCCTACGCATTATATAAGACATTTTCGAAGAAATTCATAAATTGCAACTAAAAATTAATGTACCACCAAATTTTTGTAGAAACATTACTTAACTTAATTCAATATAAATATTATGCTGTTAAAGAAAGCATCATTGCAAATTAATATTTGTAGGCTAGAAAATCTTTATTATCTGTTAACATGCACGGCAAAAAGCAAAAAGCGCATTAGGATCAATCCCAAGCCCCCTGAATATGAACTATATTACTATGATTACGTTACGCTAATGTTGAATGCACTACTCGTAGATCACATGATTTACTATTACTATTTTAAAGTAAACAGGGTTGCGTGTACGCTATTTAAACTCTAAACTTTAAACCGGGCTTACAAAGTCTATAAATATCTCTGACTATATAGAAATCCTAACTGATTACAACCATCTATTGGGAGATTGTTTATAGATACCTGAGTTAACAACTGCGGTCCAGAACCAGCATCATTCAAACGAAATACGAATGGACCATCGCCGAAACATTCCTCGTACATCTCGCAGTAATTGGAAAAATCCGCCTGGGCACAGAAAATTATTAAACAACATTGATTGAAATATACTTTTATAAATAATTATTTATACTCACGTTTAAATTGAAATTTATACTTTTTAAGGCTGTGTAGTTGGTAAAATATTTCGTTATATCAATGTTTTATAAATTGTATGCGACTGTTTTTAATGAAAAAGCACACTTTCTACGCGAAACGGCTAAAACCGTTCGTGCTGATAGCAGAACGAGCGATGCGATAAACTACAATACGTGTTGATCGAAGGACTACGTTGTGGATCTAACGACGACTAGGACTAAATGACACCAAATGACGGAGCGGCGAATGCCGTCGGGGAATTTATACCGATCGGCGGCACGTGCGCCCCCATGACATTTACATTCAACCACCGGCAGCAAACAGGCATTGAAAACTTACTGTAAAAGTTTTAATTTCCGCTTTTTGAAACAAACAATCCCAGTGCCAATCAATAAACACAAACTATGTGCAATGTACAAGCTTATGATGCGAATTTCACCCAACATTTAAGGCGCTGATGAGGCACACGCATGTTTTAATTAGCAATAAAAGCAAGCTGGCCGCGTATCGGTGCAATTGAATATCGCATAACGATCCGCAGCGGCGGAAGACAAATTGAGCATTGTGCATCCAAATTGCAGGCGCATTTATCAGCGCGCATTCAATTGCGGACAATGCTGCGCATTTTACTCAAATCGCCGACATTTCGCCCCAAATTATCACTCGCCGTTGCCCAGCGGGCGGTTTTTGTCGCACGCAGCCTCCGGCATTCGTCCTCAGGCCGTTGCGGCCTCTGCAGTCGCCGCTCTAAGCTGTAATAAGTTAAGACATAACAAGTAATAACAGATAACAGTGTAATAACCGAAATAATAGTTTCAACCGCGACGAGAGCAACGATTCGATCGCCGGTCGTAATCTCGAAGAGCACGGCAAATGTTCCTCGTCGCAGATTATGACGTATTGTTGCAGGTGCCCAAACGCAGTATATATAAACGATAATTGGGAAGATAATTGGATGAGACCAGCTAGTCGTTGCTCAGCCATGATCAACCGAGTTGTCTTATCGCTTGCCGGCCTATTTCTCCTCCTGCCCGCTTACACAGTGAGTGTTCAAAGTTCAAGTTCAAGTAAGTTTTCCAGGATTAAACCCAGTGGTCTTTCTTCAGAATTCTTATCAATCGATATCCAATCAATCGGCGTATGCAAGCATCAGTCAGTATGTCAATTCCCAGGAGCACGTCCCGCAGGAAGTGCGCGCAAAGTTCAAACTTTTCTGGGATTGCGTGGTGCAGAACGACGCGGAGCACCTTCAATCCCTGCTCGGCTCGATGCTACACCAAGGGAGCTTTGACAACTTCTTCGTCTCCCTCAACTTCCTCATTTACCTCCACGACTACCAAGTGACCAGTGCCCAAATGAAATCCTTCATAGAGCAGGCTATTTTCGAAGCGGTGAGAAGAAATATCTTGGAGTACCAGGTGGGTTTCACTAAGAGCATGCCTTTTAATCTGATCAAGTTCCTCTTGAGACGTGGTAAGTCTTTTTTGGTAATGATGTAGCTTAATAACTCAGCAAATATTCAAACAAAACTAGGGTTAAAGACGCCACCAAACATCATAAGCACCGTCCAGCCAGTGCAGTACCAAATGATCAACTTGGACTCACAATCGCTGTCTCAACAACAAATCCAACTCCTCATACATTCTATGCCAGCCCCGTACAATCAGCTAACCAAATATCATTATACCACCATCGTAGGAGTTTTAAATACCCTACCAGGAGACCTAGTTAGCCAGATTCAATTCACACGAAGTGGACGACATACCCTCATGCAAGTCTTAAATTTGCTATCACACTCCCAAGAATGCTCCTCTGAGGTCGTCCAGAGTGCTCAGTTCTACCTGAATCGCATTGTAGAACAACAATATATGTTCACCATTGGAGACCTCATTAATCTGCTACCACATCAATCAACTCAGACTGGCCAACGGTACTACCAAGTGATCTTGAGCTTCCTTGAAGGAATTCCCCAAGAAATCTTACATAAACTCCAGATGCTGCAATACTCTAGTGTGTCTGAAGCCCTAGCGGATATTCTCTACATATCTCAGAACCACGTGAAAGTCTCAGCTGAAGTACACGAAGCCGCAGCGTATTTCCTCAAACTGTACAGATACGGCTTACGGAACGGAGTCATCTGGCACCAAGATATTGAAAAGATCACACATTTAAGCACACTCATTCCTACACTTGAAGAAGCCCCTCAGTACGGTTCCATTCTGCAGGATTTCTTCAGAGGGGAGCAGTTCTTCAATCTGTTTCAAGATACACCGTTCCATATTCAAAGCGCTAATGTGGAGAACCTTCTGTATGTTCTACAAGTAATGGAGGACTCCCCCCAAGTGCCCCATAACCTCCAAGAAGCTGCGCACTTCTACGTTGAGTATTTAGCCACCCAGAAGGTTGTAGAAATATTTAAAAATCAGTTACCAATGGTTAACCATAAATACCACCAACAATTAATTCAATTTTCAAATACGGAAACGTTCAGACATATTTTATATACAAGTCATTTGGTACTGAAGAACTTGACAACCCAACAACTGATCATGAAGATTCTGGACTATTTGAATGCCCATACCACAGGGAGAATTCATCAGAGCGTTCAGTATTATGTGAATTATTATCACAAGCAGACGTTCCATGAGGTGTACCATATTGAGGATTTGATATCCATGATACCCCAGGATACACAGTACTATTCAGTGATAGTTGAGTTCTTGCAAAGTTCAACCTTGATGAAGGTCATTCAAAATGCCCATTTGCCAGCTACAAGTGACTTAAGCACGTTGCTCCATGAAATTATCCAATTGTCGCTTGCAGGTGCAAATATTGCGTTCAAATATAAAGAAGCGCTGTTCTTCTACGGAAAGACTATCTTCCATGACACCGTCCCACAAGAATTTGAAGAGACTGTGGATTACTTTATACAAATTTTACTCGCCTCAGGAGTGACCAATACTCAAGCTATACAAGTCATCAGTCAATTTCTAAGGAGTGATACCTTCTACCTAATGTTCTCCAGTGAAGCAAACGTTGACATGACGATTAACAGTTATGAAATCCTAGAGAAGATTATGACAGAGTTTAGTACAATGAGTCATGTGAGCAGTGAGGTTCACCAAGCAGCTGCGGTCATCGCCCAGGAACTGCACCAACTTTACGAGACAGAAACCATAGTGATAGCCAACATTTACGAAAGTTTTGATACGATTTTACATTCGGCAAAGAACATTGATCACATGTTTGGAATACTGGAATGGTTCCTCCAAAGTGAGGAAATGCACAGAATCATTAGAACCGCACATATAACAACCTCCCTGGAGGGAGTGGAACTCATCCAAACAGTGTTGCAACTTGTGGAGAACGATATGAACGTGTCAATAGAAATTCGCAATATTTGTTATGAATTCTTGACGCTGGTTCTCCAGCCGTACATTAACCTCCAACATTTGAACATTCAACAACTGCTGTTGCTTCTCCCCCAGCCCACGGGGCCTTTGACTCATAGATATTACAACATTTTGCAGCATTATCTTCAGGAGAATCTCCCATTAGATGTGGCAGCTCTTTTCGACACGACTCTGCATGACACAGAACTGTTACAGAATATCTTACAAACTCTTATATACTCTGAGAATATCCCACGGGAGGTTAAAAGCTCGGCGAGGTACTACTGGTATGTCAGTATCTCCCCCAAGGTAGTCATTGACTCAAATGCATTACGTCTTCGCCTGGAAAAAATTATTCTCCTCCTACCAAAGCCAACTACTCAGATTGAAACCCACTACTATAACATGATGGTATCCTATTTAAGAGGTGGCTTAATAATGGATATCTTAGGATTGGTAGGCGTAGACCTGACCAAATGCGACCTGGATCTCTTTAGAGATATCTTGATGATCACAAGCACCAGCCAGTTGAACTACTTAGACTTAAAAACTGTCTCCAGATATTACATGAGCTTGATAGATCAAGGAATCATCACTGATTTCGTAGTCAAACCCAGCCCAGTCATAGTGCCACAGGTACTACAAACAGAGGTAGTGCTTGCACCTCAAGTACCCCAAACACCTTCAATCTCCACACCAACTGGTTCAACAATTGAGACTACAATAGCCTACTCTCAGGGGTTGAGTGCACAGCAAATCAGCATTCTGGAGGCCCTCCAACAAGAATTACAGAAGATAGAAGTGCCAAGCGAGTCAGTTACCCAACAACACATCCTGCTGACATACCTTCACCAAGAAATAATCTTTAAAATATTGCAAACTGCTGGTATTTCGATAGAAGAGTCAAGTGGGGATCTCTTAGCTGATCTTATAGACGTGACCATGCATACTATAGACATCCCTAGCGATTTCCGAGTAGCCGCAGAGTTCTACATGACAAAAGTGAACAAATTCCAATCGCAGATTTCTACAATGATGTACACAAATCTGGCACCAATTGACCAACTCTTCTACCAAATTACGAAACCAACAAGTGGTAACATTTTGATCATTTACAATGCAATTGATCGGTACCTTCATAGCGATCTACCATCTTACATAACATCGAACCCAAGTTGGGATTTGAAAGTCCCACCGCAGGCTTTACTCACAGACTTGAAAATTCTGTGCACTGAACTTAACATTTCCATAGAAACTATTCAAGTGTACCTTGATCAAAGCTCAAGTTCAAGCACAGTTCTTGAGCAGTTGTACCTTCTGGATAAAATGTTCCAATTGATTGAGGTACCAACAGAGAAGCAACAGTTAGACTACTACTATGAGCTCGGAAGGTTCTTGAGAAGCAACGAAATATTTGTTATTCTTGAGCAAAGCACAATAGACTTCAGTGCTGAAAGTACTACCTGTCTGCATTCAATTCTTGACGTTTTGCAGCAAACGAGCACAGTTTCAGCCAGCATTAAAGAATCGGTGGTGTACTTTGATAACTTGATGTTCACCACTGACCAGCGCACGGAAGTTGACAGTGTTTTCACCTTAATAGAAGTGCCCCAAAGCGAACAAGATAAGAATATGTATAACATGATATTGTCCTTCTTGCATGACACCCAAGGCATTGAAGTCCTACAAAGTATCAACCTGGATGCCCATCGAACACCCTGGCAGCTATTAATCAATATTCTGGAGTTCCTGCAAGATAAAGTCAACGTAGAAATAGACATTCGCGAAGCAGCCAGTCACTTCTTAAAGATGCTGATGAGTAGGTCGCATGTGGAACATCAAACAAGCAACATTCAAACGGTCTATAGTCGGAGTATCACGCATTCCATGACTACCATGGCTACCCTGATGAAAACTGAGTCCTTCAGCTACACACAGGTTCTCAATGTTCTCCCAGCAGAAACGGTCAAGCAGGAGCAATTCTTATCACTTAAAGAATTCCTAGGTAGCAGTCTCGTAGACCAGATCATCTCGACCAACGACAAGGAAACGTACGCTAATAATGAAGAAGCCCTGCTGAGAATCATCTTGATTAGGTGTGTGCATAGTACGATTGTCTCGGAAGATGTGAGATTGGCCTGTGCACAGTTACTACGCATGCGCTACTTTGACTACTCTAGTTTGACCACGTTGATTCCTCAGGGCACGTTCCCATCAGAAGCAGACTTCTACAATGTCCTAACGCAGTACCTTCAAAGCAACCAAATCTACTACAACCTAGATGTTCAGCTTTCAGGGGGAAGCAACACAGAAATACTGAAGAATATTCTGATTCTTTCAAAAACTCTTCAAGAGGTGCCAGTCGAAGTCAAATCAGCCGCATTGTATTACCTCAACCACGCACCTTTCTTTGACTACAGCCAACTGGTGAACCTCCTACCACAGCCTACCTCTGAGAACGCTATCAAGTTACACGTGACTTTGGTGAACTTCCTGAAGTCTTCGGAAGTCAATAAGTGCACCTTAGCCATAGATGTTGCATCTTTCTCTGGGCATTATGAAGAGCTACTACATCAACTGCTCTTTGCCGCTGAGAACTGCGAATTGCTAGATGAAAGCGTAAGAGTGGCGGCTAAATATTACCTTGGGGTCTTACATCCCGTAAGTGTGTCGGTTCAGAAAATATTGACAAAGACTATCGATTTGAATGAGATCTTCTCGCACATTTTCGACTTTTCCACCTTCACCAAGACACAATACGATGCCTATGATACATTTATACAGTTTGTTCAAGGAAGAGTGCAACAATTGCTAGCAACCTTCGACTTCTTTGAAGGAGCCAAAGATGCTCAGTTTGCCATGAGATTCTTCCAAGCACTGCGCAGCCAGACAACGCTCCCCCCGGAGATTCTTACAGACATGAGTACCCTTCAGCAGTTACTACCACAAAATATGGTACCACTTTTGGGTGCAGCAACTACCCTTAATGGCTGAGCCCCCCAAGAGTGTTATTTATTCTTCTTTAAGTCTAATTTCTACTTTATATATAGTTTCGGTGATGGGTTGTGGGAATAAATGTTTTTCTGGTGGCTAACGTATCATTATTTTCATATATTTTACTGTTTTTAACGTTTTTCCAAGCGAACGTAAAACCCATTATGAGAACCTAAGACTGTTTCTGCCACAGGCTCAATTTTAAAGTCAGGTACCGGTAGGAACTTGTAGGCTTTGATTAAACAACTTAATACTGCCTTCATCTCAAGCATCGCAAACTTCTGCCCGACGCAGTTTCGCGGTCCGGCGCTGAACGGGATGTAGGCAAAGATTGACCGTTTGCTGCAGTTCTCAGGAGTGAACCTCTCGGGGTCAAACTTTTCGGGATCTGGGTATATCTCAGCAACGCGGTGCACTCCGTACGGGAGTAGGGTAATGGTTAACCCTGCAGGGTACACCTGGCCGTTATAAGTGACATCTTCAGTCAATTCCCGAGCAACCATAGGTACCGGGGGATAAATTCTCATGGACTCTTTAATGACCATGTCAAGGTAGGTCAACTTGTTCAGAAACTCAAGAGAAATATCCTCATTGGGCAAGTGACTACTAGCATCTTCAATCACTTCGAAGAGCCTTTGTTGGACGTCTTGGTGCTGGGCGAGAAGGTACAGCGTGAAGGAGATGGCCGAGGAGACAGTATCATGACCCTAACAAACCACACAAAATTCCAGAAATAACCATGCCATTCCTTATATTTAAAAATGTACTTACAGCAAACATAAACGTATCTACTTCTTGCCGAATGTCATAGTCCGTTAGAGTACCTCCTTCTTCAATACTACTGGTAAGGAGCATATCAAGAAAGGCAAGTTTCTTCTTGCCATAGGCAATTTCCTCCTCAGTTTGCTCACGTTCTTGTCGCCTTCTCTCCTTGAGCTCTTGGCGTTTCCTCTTAATCATGGAGTCAGTCATACTATGCAGGCAATCGACGCACTTGAGCTCGAGTCTATAGTTCGGGGAGAGTTTATACAGAAAATCAATCTGCTTCCAGGCAGAAAACGTCCGCTCCACCACTGTCATTGTCAATCTTTTGACACTCATCACGTATTCGGAGCTTTTACCCTCTTTGAGCGCATTTATCGATACGCCCATGGCAGTCTCGCAGATGGTATCCAAGGAGCTTAAGACAATATCTTCATGTATATCTACGGACTCCTGAGGGGTGTGCTTCTCCCAATGGGAGATGAGATTTTGTGCGTTTTTCTGGAAAATTGGAAGACAATCTTCAAGGATCTTAAAGTGAAATGACGGGGTTAGAAGACGCCTGTGCTGTTTCCACTTGGGATTCGTGGCGGTGAGAAGCCCATTGCCCACCCAATTATACAAGAAGCGATAACTCAGCGACTTCTTGATATGCGTCTGAGAAGTTGTTATAAACTCGATGAAATTCGGATCCGAAGTCATGACGTAGTGAATCGGGCCGAGCTGAACATGGAACGAAAGTCCATATTTCTCTTTGTAGTTCATCAGAGCCGGTAAGACATCTAGAGCACGAGGAAACAGCATGTTAACACTTTCACTGCTCCGCGAAGTCACTACATGCAACACACTCACCTACTGGAGATTGAAACTCCAAGCCGTTGCCGATGAGGGGTAAACCTTTTGGGCCTGGGATCGGACTCAGGATCTTGGATACTTGTCTGCGGTAGTGCAACCATTGCAAGAACTTAACAATGCCGATCACGCATACCGCGGAAATAATGTAAGTCAGCATTGACATCGCAAGCAATTGTGGCAATGTACAGCCGTCTCGTCGCAGTTAATATAATTATTTAGCTCATGCGTTAAATATTATCGTGCATTTGTTTAGAATTATCACAACAAATACAAGCCAAACAAACTTTTTCACAACAACTGTACTGTTCGGCGATAATGGTCGGCCGATAAATAGACTTTTGGTACGCGCAAAAACCGCGCACTGAATTCAAGTAGAAGTTGAAAGCCTTGAGAGGAACCTTGGCACATACGAGTACAGTACATACGCATGCTCCGATATGTACCTCTCTGCTGCTGCATTATTTATTTCCACAGCGAAAACAAACAAAATTCAGGTCAGTAATTATATGCAATCACCATGCACCTGTGCATTATCTTATCAAAATAATGATACAGCATGAACTAGCAAGTAAATAATAAGATAATGAAGTTTAAGGCTACAATGATTGCAATAATTGAATGACACTCGTTTTATTTGTGAATTGAATTGGCATTGAGCGTCAGTATCAAGACCAATACAATAGCCTGGGCCATTGAACAATTCATTAATTTGCGCAATTTTTTAAGCGACTTCACAGCCAGACAAGCGCAAGTGGTGCTGGCCTCAATGTCATTTTGATGCACAAAAGTAGAAGATACGAAGTCCCTTTATTATTATTTACTATACTTAATTTATACTTTCGGTGATGGGTTGTAGGAATAAATGTTTCTCTGGTGAGTAACGTCTTATTATTTTCATATATTTTACTGTTTTTAACGTTTTTCCAAGCGAACATAAAACCCATTATGAGAACCTAACACTGTTTCTGCCACAGGTTCAACTTTAAAGCCAGGTACCGGTAGGAACTTGTAGGCTTTGATGAAACAACTTAATACTGCCTTCATCTCAAGGCTCGCAAACTTCTGCCCGACGCAGGACCGCGGTCCGGCGCTGAACGGGATGTAGGCAAAGGTTGACCGTTTGCTGCAGTTTTCAGGAGTGAACCTCTCGGGGTCAAACTTCTCGGGATCTGGGTATATCTCAGCAAGGCGGTGCACTCCGTACGGGAGTAAAGTAATGGTTAACCCTGCCGGGTACAGCTGACCGTTGTAATTGACATCTTCAGTCAGTTCCCGAGCCATCATAGGTACCGGAGGATAAAGTCTCATGGATTCTTTAACGACCATGTCAAGGTAGGTCAACTTGTTCATAAACTCAAGAGTAATATCCTCATTGGGCAACTGACTACTAGCATCTTGAATCTCTTGCCAGGCCTTTTCTTGGATGTCTTGGTGCTGGGCGAGAAGGTACAGCGTGAAGGAGATGGCTGAAGACACAGTATCATGACCCTAACAAAACACCAAAAGTTGCAGAAGAAATCATGGGATTCCTTATCTTGAAAAATGTACTTACAGCAAACATAAAGGTATCTACTTCTTCCCGAATTTCAAGGTCGGTTAGAGTACCTCCTTCTTCAATACTATTGGTGAGGAGCATATCAAGGAAGGCAAGTTTCTTTTTGCCACTGGAAGTTTTCTCCCTTTCTTGTCGTTTTCTCTCCTTGAGCTCTTGACGTTTCTTGTGAATCATGGAGTCAGTCATTCTATGAAGGTAGTCAACGCACTTGAGCTCGAGTCTATAGTTCGAGGAGAGTTTATACAAGAAATCAATCTGCTTCCACGCAGAAAACGTCCGCTCCACGACTGTCATTATCATCCTTTTGATACACGTCACGTACTCGGAACTTTTCCCATCTTTAAGTGCATTTATCGACATCCCCATGGCCGCCTCACAGATGGTATCCAAGGAGCTTAAGACAACACCTTCATGTACATTCACAGCCTCCTCAGGGGTGTGCTGCTCCCAATGGGCGATGAGATTTTGTGCGTTTTTCTGGAAAATTGGAAGGCAATCTTCAAGGATCTTGAAGTGAAATGACGGGGTTAGAAGATGCCTGTGCTTTTTCCACTTGGGATTCAGCGAGGTGAGAAGCCCGTCGCCGATCCAATTGCTCCAGAAGCGATAACTCATCGACTTCTTAATATGCGTGTGAGAAGTTGTTATAAACTCGATGAAATTCGGATCCGAAGTCATGACATAGTGCACCGGGCCGATCTGGACGTGGAACGAAAGTCCATACGTCTTTTTGTAGTTCATCAGAACCGGTAAGACATCTAGACCACGAGGAAACAGCATGTTAACACTTTCACTGCTCCACGGAGTTACTACATGCAACACACTCACCGACTGGGGATTGAAACTCCAAGCCGTTGCCGATGAGGGGCAAACCTTTTGGGCCTGGGATCGGACTCAGGATCTTGGATACTTGTCTGCGGTAGTGCAACCATTGCAGGAACTTAACAATCCCAATCGCGCATACCGCGTATATAATGTAAGTTAGCGATGACATCGCAAGCAAATGTGGCAACTTACAGCCGTGCTTCCAGTTAATATAATTCTTTAAATCATGAGTTAAATATTATCGCGCATTTGTTTAGCATTATCACAATAAATCCTAGACAAACGAATTTTTTCACAACAGCTGTACATACTGTTCGACGATAATGGTCGGAGAAATAAAGTTTTGGGACGCGCAAAAACGCGCACTGAATTCAAGTAGCAGTTGAAAGTCTTAAGAGAAACCTTTATTTACAGAGCGAAAACAGACAATATTCAAATTTTTGCTAGCCACTGCACGCAAGTAAATGATAAGACGATGAAATTTAAGGTTACAGTAAATGTATTAAGACTAAGCGACAATATTAATCCCTTACAATACAATAGCCTGGGCCATTAATAAAATCATTTATTTGCACAATTTTAAGCAACTTCGCAGGCTAGATAAGGCGGTGTTAGACAATGGCATGTGGCGGTGGTCTCAATGCCACTTCGACGAACAAAAGTAGCTGAAAGATTATCGCCCACATTGAATTTCCTGCCTTGAAAAGTACACTTTTCCTTTGTTTCCACAGCCCGGGTGGTGAATGTTAAAGTACGCAGTTTGTCAGCTTGAAAATAACATAACAAGATAAGGATTAAACACACTGTAAGGTAAGACTTCTGGTAAATAAAATAGCTTACGACAAATGAACTCAACGGGGCAACAAAGAGCTTTGTCATCGTTGTTAGTGCGTCTGTACGTAGGAATGCATTGTTTCTCAAGACTATCCGCATTTCTTAGCTCCATATCGCAAGGACGTCGAATGCAGTAAGGTTTCTCGTATTTCCCTTTAAAGCCTTCGTGGCACACGCAATTCCAGCAAGTGTTTTTCGGTGTGAATGCTTCACCATCCTGATATTCTCTGCCGTCGACTTTGCAAGTGAAGTTACTTTGTAAAGGCGCTAAAATTGCCATTATCAGGTAAAAAAATTACGGTTTTATCTTTGTTAAACACACGGCAAACAAGATTAGCACAACATTGACGAAGTTCTCTGGCGTAATAACATCCAGGCATTAATTCGCTGCCAGGGCGAATACAATCAATGATCAAGCCGCAGTTGAATCGTCCTTTACTATGAAATTCATTGGGAAGTTTGGAAAAGTTTTGTTAAAATTAATAGTTTTTGGTATAACCTGGTTGGCGATGCGTTGCAAACACAGCCGCGATTGCAGTAACTACCGTCAGCTACATCACCATTTCCCAAGACGTTTCCGTAAAATAGACACTTGCCCAATGGGACTTGGTATCGTGGGCAGTTGTAACTCACAGGATTTCTAGAGGCGAGCTTGCAATTGAGCTCCTCGTAGAAGTGGATACCATGATCATCGCTTTGGCAGTTTGCATATGCTAGCAGTGAAACAGCAATAACAAGTTTTAGCGACATTGTGAATGAACTGTGGCCAGAGCTGTTGCGTCTGGAGAATTTATAGGAAAAAAGCATGGCTCTTGTGAATTATTTAATAAATTGTAACCTCTGCTTTTCTTTATCTTAATTATTTATGACATGTACTACATTCGCGGTATTTTTATCCAGAACTGACATTGTGCATAATTTTATGATTATTGGCCGTGATATGATTCGCAGTTCCTATTGCAAAATCTGGTATTTACATTGTGTAACGGAATGGGTAACCACCGATTCTTTAATGTTTATTTATCTTTGCTTATAACAAAATAAAAGCGAAGAAACCGGTTCATAGAAAGAGAAAAAGTACGCTGCAGAGTTTACTGAGAACTTTTAGTTGCCTATGTTAACGTTAAGAATATATTGAAAATGTGTTTAATTAGTATTTCAATTAACAAAACTAAATCACATAAAATACACCAGATTACTTAAACATTATCACATTATTACGTAAGCGCAAGTTCATTCCACTTGGCGCTAAATTTGGCCACAGGGGTGGCCAAACTCATTGATAGGCCAAGCCATTTTAGGAAAAATAGGAAATTCTCAATTATTAGTTATTCAGCTTAGAATAGGGAAGTATGTATATGGTTTAACCACTTATTTTGTGTAAAATTTCATTCAGAATCGAATAATGTCAAAGCTCAATTGCTATCTTACATTGGTCAAGAGATATTTGCATATTTGTGAAATTTTAATAAAATTTTTTAATATCACACATATTGATTTTCTTTGAAAATTATGAAATTTTCAAACTTCAATAACTCCGCTTAGGAATAGGGTAAATTGTTAGTTTAACCACTTATTTTATGTAAAATTTGATTCGAAATACAATAAGCCTCAAGTGAAAATTCTATCTTTTACGGTTCAAGAGATATTTGACATCAAACACATGAAAAAAATTTCTACCAAAAATAGGAAATTATCAAAAATTCATAACTCCGCTTAGAATGATGATAATTATATGGTTTAACCACTTATTTTGTGT
>NBZA01001015.1:0-55789 GCA_003054995.1 Aleochara bilineata
CTGACAGTAGTGCCGAAAGTACGTACTTTCGACCGAGGTTTGAAGAAAAAATAATTTTATTACAAAAATAAACAAACAGTTTTTTCAATTTAATTTTACAATAACGCGCTGTACTTGTTATAAACATGATTTTTAAATGTAATCTCTTGATAAAATACAAAAATACATTGCTTACTTATGTAACAGAGGCATTCAGAAAATTAGATTAGATACAGATAAATAACTTAACAAGTATGTTTTTACAACAGAATTATCTTAATTGTTTAGGGATTGGTGGTAATTAACGTTAGGTAATGCTGAGGCATTATTGGCATTGCATACTATGGTAGATGCTGCTTAAACTACTTGTCTTCTACGTTTATTTCCTGTAAATGAACGGCGATGCATGGGAGTAGAGCGAAGGCGATGGCAATTGTGAATGGCTGGGCTGCGCAAAGTCCTTCCAGAGCGAGAGGTCAACAGCAGGTAGCGCTTCACATGGTACTACCGCATTTCTATCAGAACGAAACACAATTATTTAGAATCATTAGGAATTTTGTTAGGTAATAGCCTTACGTGTGTGAAATTCTTTCGAATCCTCGGGGTTGCATCGAACTGACATGGTGCGAGTTATCGCAGAGCAACCGTGAGATGCTAGCCTTACGAATCTCGGCGAGTTGAGCCGGCGTGAACCCGTTGTTATGCTCGCTGTGCTCATACCAGAAGCGGTCTCCCGCTCGCGTCCTGAAGAACTGCTCGGTGAGGATGCAGAGGAACGTTGGGCCCGCTAGGGTACCAGGAACATGGGCTTCCAAGGAGCCACCAACTGTTAGATCAACATCGTCTACGCTTCCGTAGAGTTGTGCCAGTTTATCCACATTCTAATACAAGAAAATATGAAACTAGTTTTAAGATTTACATCGTAGATTGAGACTTACATCCTTAGAAATGACATCAAGGAAGTCTCCAAAGCCATGGGCTTTCGGCAATCCGCAGAATTGGCGCATGTCATTGTAAGACGCCAGACCGTGGTCGCGATTTCTCTGAATATCAATAGACTTTAAGTCTCCACCGAAGGGCTGGTTGCCTCTGAACAGGAAATGAGTGATTTCACTGTCGTGGTATTGGTCGTTGTTCATTTCCGGCTGAGTCAGAAGACCTCGGGATAAGTCGTCGAAGTTATTTCCTTGCTCCAAGACCTGTGGTCGGAGGAACCAATCACTGAGTCGAAGATTTCCAAAAGATTGGCGATGTTCCGAAACCAAACTAAAAAATTAAATATTTTATATATTTCAAGACATGTTTTTATATAGAAATATAAAAACTCACTCAAGACGACCAGCAATTGCTGAGTGGAAGTATCTAAAGGCAGCTGTAGAGTGTTCGTTGATAATTGTGGGATCCACACTCTCCTGATAGTCATCAACATATCCTTTAGTTTGGTATAGGATGCGGTTCTTCAGACTGTTATCCAAACCAATGAAAATCGGCAGCCACTCGTAATAAGAAATATGTTGGTGTTCAGCGATCGCAATTCTTCTAGCTTCTTGATAAATGGTCTCGTCATCCCAATGTGGGTTGAGTTTACTCAAACCTGTCGCGATACGGTTATGTTCCCTGAGGAGAATAATTTGGAGGAGGGTGAGTTGTGGGTTCTGGTTAATTCTGGAATCTCCAGCCAGGTAACACGCTTCTTGGGCAGACCTGAGGTCACAAGTACCCGAAGCATTGGTGGCGCGTGGCGGCCATTGCTTGCCATTTCTGATATCAACGCGCATCAAACCTCCTTGGAACTGACGCAGAGACTGTGCCATCTGGTCGTTATTACCATAGACAATTGAGAGGTCTAAGAAATGATTTACGACGGTTAACTGCTCAGCGGGTGTGAATTGAGATACACATCTTCTATCCTGAGTGGTGATCGTCCGGACAAAGTTCATGCACTTCATGTTACTCTGAGCGTGTGCAGGGTCGTCATTAGGAATAACAATAGGGAAGCAGTGGTCTGGAGAGTTTGCCAATTCCAGCAACTGTCCATCGTCAGTACAACAACGGGTTTGGTGGGGTTGCGCTTGAGTACTACCAGCAATCATGCTCATATCATGAGTGATAATTTGTCCGTATTGCATCGCGGCTAAAGTCCACTTGGGATCTTCCAATGGGACATCTGGGTAAAGGACTAAGCTAACAACACGTGCCAAGGGTAAAGGTTTACCACTCTTGGACTCTGTTGGAGTGCTGATGCCATCAGCGTATTGAGCGGGGAGCAGACGGGTGTAAGGAGTGTTGGGTGTGCCCAGCACTGGGTTTTTCAAGTTATTGCAAGAACCATCGAAGGAACGATACCGTGTCTTAGGACATGCCGCAGGCGCAGTGCCACAGCCGAGAGTGACAGGGTCCACAGTTGTTGTTTGCACTGGTGGTGCTCCAGTTGGTCCAAAGAAACTGTTCCTTAATTGTTAATTATTTATCAAATTAATTAATGTCGACTTTAAAATATATCTTATTGTATTACCCTCCGAAAGAATTGCCGAAAGGAGGCGCTGGGCTTCCAGGTAAAGTAGCTTCAAACAAAGAAGGGCCTCCCAGAACGTTGTAATTCTCGTACAATGGGTTGCTGTACAACGAAGACGCCTTGTAGTTGTTATGATGCTTCAGGAACACGTAACTTGATTGTGGATTTGCCAAAATATGTGCACTTTGCAGTGCCAAGACCATAAAAATCCACATTTTTCTGTAAAAGAAAATGACCTTAAAACAGTTATTCTAACTTTAAATTTACATAACATGCAAGGCAAGAATATATATTATAATTCTTGTTTAATTAATAGCTAATCAGTAAAAGTTAAGTCTTACAAGTGTTTAATCTCATTGCAATTAAAACAGCTAACAATTATGATAATTTATTTGTAGGCCTTCACATTGCGACAGTGTTTAAACAAAACTTTTTACCGATAATTTCACAAAGAGTGCAGTGTGTGACGCGAATTGCAAATTGTAGAACAATCACCTAATGCGACACTAACGCGTTACCACCGTTAAAAGTGTGCTTATTACTTGTAACATTTTAATTACGACTGCAATGACAATAACCACAAACATTGCGCAGTGGTTTTCTCATTTTTTGCAATAAACATATGTAGCTCAATGCAATCCTGAGTCTTGTAATTGATTCATCAAAGGTGTTGAAGGCGTTAGAATGCAAGAAATTGGAAAAGAAATGCATTTCAATGAAATTAAGTGGAAGACCTTGCTGAAGAAATAACATCCGGTCAATTCATTTGCAATTTCTATTACAATTTCTATCACATGTCTTTTATGCCCGATTGATTTTATAAATTGTCCTATAAACGCTATGAAATCTGTTTAAATGCTCGCGATTACATTCACGATATGATTAGAAATTTATCTTAAACTATGAGTATGACAGGCTACTTTTTCTGAAGAAATCTATATTATCTCTAATGTAGAGCGGGTGAAAGCATTCTCTTTCAACCGCATGTTATCAGAAGCTTGAATATCATGTTATTTATTACAGACTTTTCATTTTATTCGTTTACATGTGCATTTATTAGTTATTTGCGAATAAATTCAACATTTCTTGGTTATTTCCGCTCTGGCATTGAACTGACTTAACCATCATCATGTTAATCAAGTTAGGTATAATTTAACAATCAATGAAACCTGTTTAAACGTAATTACTATAACAACTTTCTGTAAAAATTGCATTACTGGGTGGAGATGAAAGGTGAACGAACGACATCTACACTTTGAATTACAAGAATTTATCACGACTACTTTTATTGTGGTTGCTAAACACTGCACGTTGCAATAATCCATGAAACTTAAACTTCCTGCTTTTCATGTCACTATAGAGACACTAACATGAATTGTCTATGACTTTTGGTTGAATTAAACATAACGTGTATGTTACCAGTCCAGTTTTCTGAATGCAGTTATGACATGCCATTTTTCAAGGCAAAAAATGCTTCTATCGAAGTTCAAGTTTAATAAAATAGCAAAAATTCAAATGGTTATTGTGTTTTGACTTATTATATTTAATTGTTGATACTTTTATGAGCTTATAAAGTGCTTTAATATCTATCAATAAGAGCTGATTGGCATTGGCCATTCTCTTTCGCTCTCCGTTACACGTCAGATAATAAATTTTCTCTTAAATAATAACATTAATTATCTGGATCAATAATAAATCCTGCAACAATAGACCGGCTGCTATAAGAAAAGCAGACACGGTGCAAAAAACAAGAAGAAAATGCAAATTAATAACAAACATCCACACATTTTATACACGCAACAAGCAGCAACAATACGGATGGAAAAATATTTGCAATATATTTTATTATTCAATTATGTTTTGCCATGTGAACCAAAGTGAATGTGAATCTAGAAAGAGGTGTTCAACGCTTCATGACTTGCCAGTTTGTCCACGATTAGTTACAAACTTATTTGCATACTGCTGTTCTGCGTCATGTGTTTAAACAATTGTTATTAGAATAATTTGCCAGTACTGTTCTGATGCAGTGCTGACTTGTTTAAAAATGTATAAAACCACTATGCAGATTTCAT
The DNA here is from genome assembly GCA_003054995.1 of Aleochara bilineata. NCBI lineage: Eukaryota > Metazoa > Arthropoda > Insecta > Coleoptera > Staphylinidae > Aleochara > Aleochara bilineata. The sequence continues at coordinate 4,567 of NBZA01001015.1, forward strand.
TTATTTGCTTGTTTTACTAACTTATAACCGACAGTTACATAAGAAATCTGAAGAAAACCAAACACGAACCGGTAACACTGAGAGTAGAGTAGAAGTTCTATCGCAATTGTTGATAGATTGAAATTGATTGTGAATTACATGCCGTACGTGGAACAATATGTCAGGAGATATGCTGACGCAATTGCATAAACAAGTATGTACTTGATAGGTAGATACTGGAAATCAACAACAAACAAGCAACAGGAGTCTTGAATCTTAAGAAAGTATTGTGTTTGCTTGAATTTAAAGCACTTCCGTTATGTATGAATTTAATTTTTTCCTGCGTTTTTTCACTTCATTCCACGCACAGAACTTTCTTTTCGCCTGATAAATTAGTTCATTACTGCGTCTGGTGCACATGATACCTCAACAGGAAGAAATTCCGAACGTGTCTTAGGCACGAGTGCGATCCCAAGTATTTAAAATATGTAGTTGATTTATTGCAATAATTGATGAATGAGTTAATTTCTTTTACAATTCTTTATTCATTCATCAAATGTACAGTACATAGTTGCATATCTTTGAATGTATAATGTTCTAACTGTACATCGTGTAGGTTCGTACGATGCGCGATGCTAAACGCGATTAATTCATTTCCTCTTTTAAATCGACGCCGCTTGATTTATTATACATTCACTACATTTACTTAAGTTTAAGTAATGAGACGAACCATAAAATACCAGTAATTAATACTATAGCTTATCTTTTTATTTGATGATAGTAATTAATGCTTGACACGGAAGAACTTGGTTGAAGTGTCTAAAAAGCACTTAAAATTTACAACAAACTTCGTGGGCTCATAAATTATTAACTCATAAGCAGTAAAAATTTTAATTTTTAGTTTTATGTAATTATAATTGTCTAATTACAAGTGTTATAATCAATTACACAAATGAGTGCGTTTTATTTGCTATGTGATTATGTATCAGGATACAAGAAAATTTCAAACACTGAAGTTATTAACGTTCATTGGTTAACTAGTAAAATAAAAAGTATTTAGGAATTTGAAAAAATATGAAAATGATATAAATTTAAAGAGAAATGTGCGTTTCCTGCTGCTCCTATAATTTTCTAAATAGATGACCAAGAAAGACATAAATTTCTAACATTGACACGTAACTCTCTAAAGATTTAATTGAAAGGAAATATCCTTATAAGTCAATAAGAACTTGCATGTAGGTTGCCTGTTTTGTCTGAACTATTGTTTCATCAGGCATTGCCGGTTGCATTCAAGATTGATGCTATCAAATGTTAAGTGTGGCAAATGCAATAAATGTCCAAAAAATGCAAACAATTTAAATGTTATGCTATCATAAATCGAATCGATACTTGGAGTACAATGAAACGTTTCACAATATTAACTTAGTAGTCTTGTAGTAGTGTAACTTTGACACCTACACGCTTAGCATTAACCTAGCTTGAATTCCAAAGAAATAATTGCACTAAATGCGAGCGGATTTAATACAAATCGTGCTTGTGTAATTCTATTGACTTTGAATCAACTACAATTGAATAGAATTGTTCGATTCACAATAGTAGTAGGGTACTTACTTAAAGGAAACTTAAAAAGAAACCACACTGTTTTAAGATTGAATGATTCAAGATGTTTATGTCTCCGCAGAAATGAAATTGCGCAAGGTAAAAACCCGAAACCCAACTGTTCAATCTGCAAACCAAAATGAGGAAAGTTTCGCGTATTTAACGACTGCTCGACCACTGAAAGTGCAGTAAAACGAATTTACTTACCACGTTAAAGATAAGAAGCGTTCATTTTGATGACTTAACCTTCGCTGCTCAAACAATTGTACTTTCGCAATTCAGTTGCAAATTTCCAGTGCACTTGGGAAAGTTTTTTTTGAATTATTTATATTATATTGTTAATCAAGCGAATACAAACATAACAATTCAGTGAAATCAGTGCCTGCCTGCTTAATTAACACATTAAATTAATTCAAATTGATTGAAACAGTTGTGAGAAATTACATAAGAAAAAATGTAATGATATTGAAAACAAAATCAAGTTTCTTTCACTTTTATATTTTATAAGTGCATTCATTTTAAATTAATCAATTAGAATTCAATTAATTAGTGAATTGACTATTGGCGGGTAATTAAGGTAAGAGTTAAATAGGATTAGATTCAATTTCATAACTTGATCAAATATGTGAGAAAAAGCAAGAACGGATGCAATCTGTTACAAAAAATGCGCATATCTTAATTCTGGACGAAGAAAACCGAAAAGTGGCAGTAAAGTAAGAGTAAATAGTTATAGGAAGTTATAATTTATAATTTATGTCAAGAATAAGACTTCAATTGTCCGAGTTATGGTTGTGATGTTATGTCATTGCTCAGACAACGTAAAACGTGTTTACACTTTTCTACATGATCTGTAATATTATGAATTAGTATGTACATATGTACATATTCAACCATGTTTTGTCTTGTGTTATGTGATTGGGCTTAAGGTGACCAACGAGTTCAATCATTACGGAGACTTTACGCTTTTACTTTCAATTTGCTCCAGTTTTGTCCGACACGCAAGTACATATTTCAGACAATTATCAAACGCAAAGACTATTGCTCCTTACTGATCACTGTGTAATATTCAATGCCGAATTGCTGATTATGTTTTATTCCAATTCATTGCAGAAATAGGTGAATTCTTGAAATTATATGTAACTTTTTGTATATTTTGCAAGAGCTTTGCAATATCCGTTAAATTAACAAAAAAAATACTTATAAATATTGATATGATATAGTTATGTCATTACTTGAGTGCCAATTAACAATTAACGGTTCGTTTTACAAGCCAGCAAGTATTCGTCTTGGATTATTAGACAAGTTAATCAATCAGTAAATTGAATTGCGCCAAATTCTCAAACCGTGCGAGCGCGAGAAGCAATGAGCATTAAAATTCCGCGCAGCAGAGACCGGAGAGACTAGGAAACTCTTTGAAGTTGCTCAAGATAGACTTGAGATATTGATTTTCAGTTCGTGTTTTTGCACAATTTATAGCAGAAATGTCTATACATTCTAGCCCAGTGCTGCCTTAGAAATTTTCTTGCTGCCTAGACTGCAATTTTGTTTTTTTCGTTGCCATAAATTTGTCGTTGCGTTTCCTAATCGCTTAATCATTGCCTTCCAGCAGGACACGCAGTTCAAGCAAGTAATTCACGAATTAATTTCTATTACTTCACAGCAAACGCAAGCGCAAGACATGCGCAAACTGTGTGCGTAGTTTATATGCAAATATACGGCTCGGGCTTATGTAATTTGATTGTAATGTGACTTAGATTAAATTCAATTAAAGCACCATAAGAAAGAGAGGTATAAAGCTGAAAAGTAAAATGTTATTTAATGACTTAAACTCAGACAGATATCAATACAACAATCAAGTTTTAATAACAGGATTATTAACTAATTACTCACTAGTCTTTTGCGATTATCTGCCTCGGCGTGGTTTTATCGCCGGCTGGATCGAATTCCTATGCCGCAAGCACTCCTATTACTTATACATTCTACTTAAGAAGTTCCTATTCATGGGACGCTTTGTGAATAAAGTAAGTTAAACCATAAAGTAAGTTAAAGCAATGGGATGGTTACCAATGATATGAGTGAAATGAGGAAGAACTTAATAAATTACCTAAAATTGCTCAATGGATCAATAGCAGAAATTTATCTTCGACTAATTTACGTTTTAATGAGAAACTAATTTTCGAAAGCAGAAATTTATATTTTAAACCGCCACGAAATCATAAAATTTGTATATCAATTGGAATAGTAAATCAAAGTCTGGCTTTTGCAACTTTGCAATTAAAAAGACAATTCGACAGAAAACTATTCAGGTTTATGGCAGGCCTTACAACATAACACAATTTATATGCGTTTCCGTTCAGTGTCCTTCCAATAATATTTGGAATAATGATTTACACTTGTTAGTCCTGTTAAATCTTGAATCTTGGAAGCATTTATAATAAAACTTGGGTGGATACATGATAGTTAATTGAAAATGATTTATTCATCTGTGGTATCTGATGAAAAAGACGATTTATATTCTGCTCGAATTTGAATTCGAATTCGAATTCGCGTCTGCGTTTGAAACACGCATGTTGAAATCTTTGCCTTTCAATTAATCAAGTAATCGAGCGAACAAGCAAAAGTACCATTTCATATTTATGTTAATTAAGTAAAGTTAAAGTGGAAGTGTGCGTATTCTCGATCGATTCTTAAGCGTTCAATGTTTTCGGTCCAAGGTTTCTTAGGTATTATGCTAGTTTATAAACAATAAACAACAATCAAAAGGCTAGAAGCCTAGAAAGGAAGGCCTGTAATCATAGAATTTCAAAGTTTTTGTCTTGTCAAAAATTTACATTCGAATTTCTGGCGTTTGCTTGACAACCAATTAAATTTTGCAAGCAGTGTACGCAATGTACGCAATGAGGAACAAAGACGCAATTATATTTTACGAAAGTGAAAAAGTAAAACGAGAAAAAAGAAACACTAGGAAAACAGACAGCGAATTGTTCACCTGTCAAGATGAATTATTTATTAGATGTGTCTATAAGTGATGCAATTTCTTAAAACTTGTAAAACATTTGGAACAATAATTAAGTAACTGTTAAAGTTTACGCTTGTTCTGTGTTCGCTGCTAGGATTAATTTCAGTTAAATGAGCATTTATTAACTCATTAGAGAGGTTACGAGATTTCAGGGGTTACGACTTAAGAAAACATCTTAAAAAACACTTTCAAATCCAAAATTCAATTAGATAAAAAGACTTAACAAAATTGAATTACTTAATGACTGTGAAGAATGCGGTATAACACAACACGCAATTAATCACGATTACCTCCGATGTCTTATAAGACTTTTAGTAGTAGTAGGTACATAATTTGTTGTCGTTGATACAAGAGACTAACAAGCAAATGCAATATGCAATGCAAGTCTACACATGCTCCACTTTAGCAATCGATTTATTTATGACTCTATTGAATTTTGTTTCCAGAAGTTGGAAGTTTTTTGTGTTACAATGAACCAACTAAAATTAGACGAGAATTACCAAAATTAATTGGATTGTAAGTAAGAAAATAATTGAAAAAAACACGCAGCTTGAGAAATAAAACAATTACACAAGTATTATACTTATGTACTTATAAGAAATTTTAACGAATGAATGAGTAACAATGAAATGTGAAATCTTCTAGAAGAAGAAGAAATATATGAAGATGCGTATTAAGATGGAATATTCTCACACTAATTAATAAGTAAGCGTAGGCTTATTGGATTAGTTAGCTAATTAATTAGTGAAATCAAAACCTTATAAGTATTGTATTATATTATGTGTTTCTTCTAAAATTCTCTCAAGAACCAACAGATTTTAATTCATTTTAGTTCCAATGTAACAGAACACGTGTAATTTCTTGTTCGAATTACGCATGTTTATAACTTCTTACACATCTCATTAGGTTTTACGACGTTCTTGTGGTTTCTGCTTCGGCTTGTTTTGATTTCATTCATTTACGGATGTCTTGAATCATTTATGTCTTTATTTAGTCGGATTTATGATTGATTTTTGTACGTTGATTTCAATTTAAATTTGTTTGAAACTTTCAAATTCCAACCTTAAAGTCAGTTTAAATGTGCCTTGCCCACGTTGTTCAAATAAAGGTAAGTTAATATATTTAAATTTTTAAGATTAATTAATAGCTTCAAATTTTAATTAAGTTTTAAGATTTTTAATTGATACTTGAAAATCAAGGAAGGTGTTTTATGTAATACATCGATATGTAGGTACATACATACATATGTGACTTGATAATTAAACTTTGTTTTAATTAATTTAGTTATTTATCAATACTTTTTATTATTCATAAAGTTTAAGGAGTTGTAAGGAGTAAGGAGTAATGACCAGACGCTAAAAGTCGTTTAAGAATTGCTTTCACCTTATGTATGCTCAATTTTAGTGCAAGTTATAATCACTTATTCGGCTGTGTCTTTCTAAATGTTGTAACAATTGGCTGTTGCAAGAAATTAGTTTATGGCAAAATTTAAGTGTTAAAAAGTTAAGAAGTGTATTTACAGTGAAAAGTAAATGCAAATGAAATTGCTTTCACCGTTTTTATTTAATTTAATTTGCTTACTACTCATATGTTCGCATTTCAGCGACATAATCATAAATATTTGTCAACATTGCTGAATCGTCAAAGTTGTGTGAGAATGTGAGAAACCTTCTCATAAATAATTAATTCCACTTCAAACTGTTGAGTTCAAACCCAAAAAAGTGAAGAGAATTGAATTAATCCGTGAGAATTTGAATTTCAACCAAAACTGCGTTTGAAAACTTGTTGAAAACGTTGTTTAGACAATGAATTCGTTGAGTTGTGCACAAATTAATTATTGCGCCTATAACACAATTATGAATAACATTGACACGATTGCTTTATGTATAACTATGTATGTTTGTTGTTTGCTTTTGAATTTCTATGCACTTTTTGTTCACTTGTCTTTTCTGCCTTCTGCATATATCTGCTTAGAGAAAACCAAAAGAAACCAAGAAACTAAAGCGAACCTCACGAGAAAAGCAAGCAATCGTGAGGCATCTGGTAATATCGTTTATCTTATTGCGAGTTTCCACACTGCTTTAACATTAAAAAACAATAAAACGTCGAAAATTATTGCACGTCGATCCGAACAAAACAATAACAAACTTCTTTATAAAATTTATATGCGAATATAACAAATAACTGGTATGCGCATGGTATGCGCAGAAGTGAGAGAAGGTAACGAAAGATTAATGAATCGTTGAAAAGCTAAGCTTTAAACAACCAACCACTGATGGCACGTTCAGATTGAGTCTTAATATATTTGTGCATCTTGGAGTCATTTATCGTCATTAAGACCGCAAGACTTGCAAATATCGTCGGAGAATTGCAGTAACCTTCGACGGCATGCATGTTTGCTCTTCGGCTAATGGGAAAACGATCCCAAAATGATATTTAGCGTGCACACGTACTGTTATTTGTCGGTCTTCATTTGCAGATTTACACTTATTAAACGTTCACTTCAATAAGTTTTGCGGGTTCTTACGTAATACAAGATTTAATAAAGTGAGTAGTGACTTACCAATTTGTTGATAAATTTCCTCCAATATTTAATTACACAGAAGTTAATTAATAGCACTGATTAGACTTAAACTTTAGACTTAATTAAACCAACAACACATGCAAATACAGCTACGTATTGTATTGGTTGTTGTCTGTACCACAGAAACTGCCAACAAGAACTGAAGGCTTTAGCAGGTCTGCTACCCTTCTTATAAACGCAAACGAAACCAAAGCAGCGCAAAGTATGTAAAGTAAAGTGAAGTAAGTAAGGCAAAACGCACGACGACGCGACGCGCTCGCGTCGAAAGTGAAAGTAATTTTTAATTTACCACATGAATATACATATCTATAGTACGTACCCACCTCGTACAATCAGTATGTGATACTGATTATGCGTGAATCAAGAATTTTTGGCATCTGTATTGATGGGAAGCAGCTGATGACATTTAATTTGAACTAAATCTTCAGCAATTCATCCTTCAATTACTAAATAGAAATATTTTTTGAGTTTTTTGTAAGTTTGGTATGAAAATATCAATCAATTTCAACGCATTTCATTAGCATTTAGACTTAATTAAGCTTAGCCTACATGACTACTTAGTCTAATAAAGATTTCTTCTGGTTTTTTCTTCGTTTGAATATAATTTATGTGGACACTCATTAATTAAATTAGTTGAGCCAAATCAATCAAAGTGTCTATTATGAAACGCTGGAATCTAAGATAATTTACGATTACTTAATGACTTATAAAGGTAAGTAAGTATGAAGTTCGACCTTGGGAAAGAAAACAAAACTTTTTTGGGTTTTACAATTAGTTTCGGTGCAATTTGTTTGCAATTACACAGGCGTCACAATATTTTTTTGGAAATTCCTTCCCGGCTATGAATGAGGAACTTGATGAGGTTGTATGTAAGTTTTATATAAATTATTTCCTAGTCTTCAACTCAAAGATATCACAATCTATATGTGACTTAATTGACATTGACAAATAACTTAATTTTTGATCCAATAACATGAAATGTACATTCAAGAATTTACATTCGAAAAATTCATTAGAAAAACCATCAAATTAAAGTTCGATTTGCTATGAGATTTTTGTTTCCAAGCTTGCATAAAAGTAACTTTTTGGCTGAAATAAATAATAACGATGAAGAATAAAGCAATAAATAATAAACATAAAGATTTGGAAACACAAACTTGTAATGTTCTAGGATTTCTTGGGGAGACTCGCTCACGCAATGGTAATTTATTTATTCTCAGCGTTTCATCGCGTCTTAAAATTATTTATTATGTGGATATTCATTAACAATAAGACGTTGTAAACGCTAAATTGTGAAATACATATCTAACTGCGTGCAATAAACGTGCAAACTCAATGTAAATTGCTTGTCTATGGCTTAAAAACGGAAGTGATTTGAATGTGAATCCAAATGTGAAACGCAAGACGAATCAAGACCAAAACAAAAGAAAGATAATTATTCGAACATCTACTTGAGAATCACATTAATTACGCTTAAGTGGTTAATTTCTAATGATTCTAATCTCCCATCTTTCACCAACCAAACGAGAATTCAATTATTCAAGGAGACGAAAAAATTAATTAACAATTAAAAAGTTACTGCGTTATTTTCAAGTTGTTATCTAACCAATATTGAATATTTTTTCCATAAAAATCAAAAAATAGTTATTGTACAATCATCAACAATGCAATTGTTATGCATAATTTTTAGTTCATTAATTACTAATTAATGACTTTTATTAGTGCGCAATATGCAGAAACAAGTTCAACGACTCAATTCGTTAGCGATTATTCTGTCATCAATCAATTACTATACCAGTAATTAAATATTCAGACTTACAAAACTAGACGTTGAGTGTATTACTGCGACAATTAAACACGCACTTCTGATGGCTGACAAACGAAGGAAGACAGGAAAACAGGAAAGTCGCTTGAATGCGCCGGATATCGCGCTCGTTAGCTTCGCTTTGTTGTTGTTTTTCCTTAGCGCAAATGCAATTGCAACTTCAATTGTCAACAGTCAACTGCGCTTATAATGAGTAGTTATTTAGAACAATGAATTAATTAGTAAATGAAACCAGAACACTATTCAATCCAATTTAATACTTTAATTCGATATAAAGTTGATTAAAAATCAAAGAGAAGGAGTCAAGCATTTACCATTTACCTGTCTAATGGCAGCAATCAACCCACTTTTAGTCACAGTCAAATTGAAGTTTGCAATTATTATGATTGTTTTGCTCAAACTAGCGAGTGATTCGTAATATCCTTGAAATTGCAACGTTTGGGCAATAACCACGCAAGTGAGTGTATGTATTTGCCTCAGTTTTATATCATAACGACGGACGTGGGTATTACCAACGCGCATGCGTGATTTACTCAATAATATAGTTTTTGCTCATAAAAAAGTTTCCAAAGTATTTCAGAAATGCTTATAAGTAACTGATTAAAAAGCGAATATTGTATTGTTTGGTCAGATGATCGTTTCTAAGCAGACATGGGAATTCGTTCCGGCAAATGTTGATTACGGTTCATTTGCGCTCGTTTGTTCTGTAAATAAAGCACTGAGAAGTTGCAAACTTCACGCACGGTTAGCCACCGACGGCCTTCGAGTACAACTGCTTCTTGTTTTGTTGTTCAATTGCCTATCAATCGCACATTATTCAATCTCCATTCGCGTTCATTGATCACCACAATGCTTATCTTTTAATAGGTTCGTGTCTTAATCTCTGGATATTTATGACTTTATTAAATTATTAAACATAGAACTTATAAAACTAATATCAACAAGAAAAATGTTCTGTCATACCATCATAATGAACAGACAAAAATAAATAATATTCAGCCAATTTTTTTGAGTCTTTGTGGATATTTGCAGGTTACCACTGCGAAGGCGCTTTTTCTCGATCATGGATTCACTCACTGATTGTCGGTCGTAAACGATTCCAATTTTGGCTAGGAAGTCGATAAAATACGTTGTAATGTTCCTGAAATCCGAGCTGGTTTCACTGGCCTTGTAATCCCACGGGAATGTGTGATGGTAGTTGTGGAAACCTTCGCCCAAGCTGCCTAATTTCATCGCGATACTTTCCACTGGTCCGATGGATCTATAAGAAATAGAAGTTACTATCATGATAGGCAACTTAGCTTGCGTTTTCTTCAGGTAAACTCACGAATCATATGGTTTGGTGCCGTACAAGTGGGCAAAACTGTTGACACCCCAGGTAAAGTTCATCTGCAGGACTAATCGGTACAGGGCACATACAAAAAAGGAATATTTTAGGGATTCGCCGAAGAAGTACCATGGAATTAAAGTGGGCACGATTATAACAAGTAAGAAAATGATAGCGTGGTAGTATTTATGCTGGAACATGACGATTGGATTCTGCTCCAAGTCGCTCATGTCTAGAATTTTGCCTTTTTGTTTCACTTCTTCGTGTTTCCGAACCATCAGCCAGCCGATGTGCGAGAAGAAGAAACCTCGTGTCGCATTGTGTGGATCAGCGTCAGTCTCCGAGAACTTATGATGCAATCGATGGTCTCTAGCCCAAATATAGACACTGTTCTGGTACGTTGTAGATGCCAGGAACATCAGTATAACTTGAGCCACTGTTGTGGCTTTATAGGATCGATGAGACCACAGTCTGTGGGCACCTCCAGTGATGCCCATTCCCGACATGATTATGTAAGTCTTCCCTGAAGCAATATAACCGAATTGTTAGAATAAGCCAATAATTTTAAGTAAATTGTATTACAGAATATTGTTGTGGCCAATTTTACTTTATACTTCAGAAAGAATCCATAAAGGGCTAAAACGTGCAGTACTCCAAGGAGGATAACATTCACCCAGACGATATCCCACTTGTATTTTGTCTTTTCCTTGGTGGTGTCTCCATCCCGTCTAAAATGTTATGATTATTTTGATAATTAATTATGTTTTAGGGTATTTTCAATTACTTGTGCCCAGTTATAAATGTTTGTACCAATCCATCGACTGTTAGAGGTTTCATCTTTGTGGATTTGCAACGGCGGAACGACTGGCAATCGCAACACTCATAAACTTTATATATATTTATGCAATATATGAGTAGGAAATAAATGCGTAAATTAGTTCAAGGGTATAGGGTACGGGATAGACGAGAAATGCTAATAGATCATTGTATTCAACTAGACTAGGATTAATCGGAATGCGTATATGTTTCAAGCTGACGTAACACGGGAAAATGATATATTCATGAACACCTAGGGGTAATTTAAATACAAATACTTAAGTAATAGCTAGCTAGACATGTGTTCACATGCCCCAGACCCGATGAATTCTAGGCACTTAACCTTTGTTGTAATCATTTGAACTTTTGCTTTATTGCAAAACGGAAAAGAATCAACAATAAAAGAACTAGAGTCTAGCTATTATTGTTATTAATTATTATGTTAAACCACTTTGAAAGGGCAAAAGTTAACTATTGTTTTATGACATGTTTATACATGAATTAATAATCATGATAATTAAAACATTACTGAAAGAATAACAGAACAATATCACAGAATTGAGACATAATTTTATTTATTTATTCTTATCAGTTAAGTATCTAAGTTTCAACTACATTACATTTAATTTTGGAAAATCTTTGAAATCGAATTGTTTATTTCCTCTATTTCCTACTAACCTATAGACATTATCAGTGCGATGATAAGAACTGACTTAATGTTTTTGTACAATTTTCCTTTGGTCGTCAGCATGTCGAGTTCTCGTTCTCCGCCGCCCGATTTCGCCACTCTGGCGTCTATTGCCTCTTTGGAAACCGTCTTTCTATCCGTAACCCAACCCATCTTGGCGAAGAAGTCAATCATAAATGTCGTCAAATTACGGGTGTCATTATGGAACTCGGCTGCTTTGTAATCGTAAGGGAAAGTATGGTGATAGTTGTGGAACCCTTCGCCAAATCCAAACGCACGCATTAATCCTGACTCCGTTGGTCCAATATTCCTTATAAAAAGAACTCTTATCAGTAAAAGGCTTCACTAAAAACTTCAGAAAGACTTACTTGTCGTAAGGTTTGTTTCCATAAAGATGGGCTAAGGAATTGATACACCAGACTAGGTTGACTGAGATAATGTATCTGTAAATTGAAACGTGAAAGATTGCAACCTGCCAAGAAGTTCCCAAGACGTAGTACGAAAATGCTGAAGGAAGAACTCCAGCGATTAAAAAGACCAAGGGATAATAATATCTGTAGAATTTAAGAAAAAGTGTTAAGCATGTTAAGATTTCTTAGGAATTTTAAAGAAAACTTACTTATGTTGGAACATAACAATGGGGTTTGCCTTGAGGTCACTCACATCAATGGTGTGTCCTTTGGCGATAACATCCGGATGTTTCCTGACCATTAACCAGCCAACATGGCAGAAGAAAAAGCCGCGTTTGGCGTTATGTGGATCAGCGTCTGTCTCCGAATATTTATGGTGCATGCGATGATCTCTCGCCCAAATATAGATGCTGTTCTGGTAGGTGAGGGTCGCCATGAACATGAGCAAACACTGCACGAAATAATTCGCTTTATACGAGCGGTGCGTCCATAACCGATGCGCACCTCCGGTGATTCCGAGCGTTGAAAGTAAGGCGATGAACTTGGCTATAAGAAAACTACAAGATATCATATCTTCTCTTGAAATAGGCATACCTTAACGCACCGAAAAGATTTGCGCTTAAACTTTCAAACTTCAAGAGCAGACCGTAGACCGCAGCGACGTGGAGCACACCCAGCAGTATGATATTCCACCAGACATACTCGCGCTTGTAGGGTTTAGGCTTATCTTCCAATGGGGTTGCTGACGTTGGTTTTGGCGTTGAATTCACATTTATTGCAGGTTCCTGAATACTTTGTCTATGCTTCAACTGTGATTGCTGTTGCACATCTTCTTCACTGAGTTCGTACTTGACGTATTGTAACATCTTAAGTTTAAGTTTGAAAGTCTGACACACAACGTATTAGAAACTCATTGGTTGGCGTTCTTGTGACAAGTGCCGTTCGCGCATCAACTCGCTGCTGTATTTAACCATGACCCAGAGATAGATATCCTACCCCGTTGCCTGCCTTTAAGCAGCGCAGCGAAAGACATTCGATACTATCGCCACCACCACCACCGTGTTTCGGGCGACAACGCGACGGTGATATTTCCATTAGCATTTCCATTTTGAAGTTTAAATTTGAATTTTAATTTTCATGTCGATGCATGTATGGAAAAATATCTGTCAACCATTGATAAGTAGCAGAAGTGAAGTGAAGTGATTGTCAAAAGAGTAAAAGAAGTTAAAACGATGAATGATAAACGGACGTTGGCTTATTGCTTCTGTGAATTAATTGTGCGGAGTTGCCTGTGATCACTTTATCTGTAAAAATGACACAAGTATATTATAGAAAGTTATAATTACTAAATATAATTACCATTCAGAATCGTCTACAATTTAAATCATCAACTTGTTCATGCATTAGGTATTCTAGAATACCAATAAACAATAAGGTATTTTTAACGAAAGTTAACCACTATTTTTATCAGTTTCATTTCTTATCTGTAACAATTAACATGTTTTTTTAAAGTTAATGCAAAATATACCTACATGTATGTATGTATAATTCAAATAAACCATTTGTTGCTTCACTCAACGATATTCTTAGACTAGTGAAATTTTCATTTGTAATTGGCTTTTAAGCTTATTGACTAGAAACATGTACGTATACTTAAAGTTGTAATTTTGCTTTTCTTCGTCTGTAGACGTAAATTTAGTTGAGCTGTAAACGTCTTCAAATTAAGAATCTAACTCTTTATGACAAACTCTTTGATACAATTATCAAAAACTTAATTGCTTTTTATACGGTAATGGGTCTTTCCTTAGAAGTTAACATATTCATTATGATTAATAATTATGACAAAAACTATGGTCAATAAGATTATAACTAGCCACGTATTTATAAAGTGTATCAAAGCAGGTAGAAAATAGCAAAAGAAAAACTAAACTTACTTCAATTCAGTTATGTAACGCCAAACTTTGCCAATCAGACAATTAAACTAAGAAATATAATTATTAATAATGAGTTAATTGTTTAAATAATTAGTCTCTCAAATTAAAGTCAAATATATTAGCACTAAAAATTATTACACGGAAATATGCCTTATTAGTTATTATTTAAATAATTTCCATTTTTTCAATTTAAATAATATACATGTAAAACCAAACTAAGAGGAACGAAACAATATTGTGGAACCGTCTCTGTGCGTTGTTCTTTAACATGTGGTGTTCCCGACCTGAGCCTCCAGTGCGCTCGCATCTCTTTTCTACAATACTTGGCGGTGCCTCCTTAAGATCATACGCCCATCCAATTTTCGCGAAGAAGTCGATGAAATACGTGGTGAAGTTTCTTGCGTCGTTACTGAATTCCGCCGCCTTGTAATCCCACGGGAACGTGTGATGGTAGTTATGGAAGCCTTCGCCCATCCCGAGATACTTCATAATTCCAGACTCAGTGGGTCCAATCGTTCTAAAAACCAAAAAATCTATTTAAAACCGAACAAATCAAATCAAACAAGAGAACAGTTACTTGTCGTAAGGTCGATTGCCATAGAGATGCGCAAGAGAATTAATACACCAGGTGAGGTTGACAGTAGCGATGTACTTATAAATGATTGCGGCGAAAACAGTTTCCTGCCAGGTGAGGTTGAAATACCAGCCGATTAGCGTGGGTACGAGGACTGTGCCGGTAAAAACCAGCGGGTAATAATACCTAATACGACCAAACAAGCGAATTGCATCAGTAATTGCCAGAACTCAAAAAATTGCCGTTAGGCAGGCGTACTTATGTTGGAACATGACGATTTTGTTCGCACGCAGATCGCTCATGTCTACCGTCTTGCCCTGTTTGATAACTTCCGGATGTTTCCTGACCAGCAGCCATCCGACGTGGCTGAAGAAAAATCCGCGTTTGGCATTATGCGGATCACCGTCGGTCTCAGAGCATTTGTGGTGCAGGCGATGATCGCGCGCCCAGTTATACACGCTGTTCTGGTACGTCAGGGTGGCAAAACACATGAGTATCACTTGAAGAGCAGTGTTTGCTTTGTAGGCTCGATGCGTCCATAACCTGTGAGCGCCCGCAGTGATTCCAATCGTAGTGCAGATTGCGATGAGTTTAGCTGTAAGGATAATGTCTAATCAATACTATATACATCCGTTGCGAGTGGGCAAAAGGGTGATCATGGGGCAACTATACCTAGGCACTCTGGGATAACAATAAGCCTCTTGCTGGTGAACTTAATCCAGAATCCATAAACTGCAGCAAGGTGGAGCCCTCCAAGCAGGAAAACATTTATCCACACGATATCCCACTTGTACTCTTTTGGTTTCTCATCTATTTCTGCTTCGGTTTTTGTCGTAGACGCCAAGTCAAAGTTTTGATGGTGTGTCACAGTATTCTCTACTTCCAGAGTCATCGTTGTAACATTAAAAATCACAGAAAAAGGCTTTAGTGTCGTCTGTTACACGATGCACTCGACTGTACCTCCGATGCGCACCCGGCGTTTTTTATATTTCCTTCAAACCACCACTGAACACCTATCAAAATCGAGTGCATGCCAGTTGCACGCAATGATTAATATGGATTTAGTAAACCGAATTGATTTAATGGTAATTCTTTCTATTCAATTGTTCATGTCATATAATTCAAATTCAAATTCATCGTTAGGAGAAGGAGGGCTTTGGGTCTTTATTGAATTCGATTTGGCCCCTCTCTACTCCACGTAATACTTAATTAATGTATGCAATTATTATAATGGTTTTGACGTTTGGCTATCCGAGCAAGACGAAAGAACAAGTCAGCGTGAATGAGATCAAGTTGCACAGCAGCCGTTTCGGAGAGTCTTCTTTGTCCATGTGCAGCTCTCGAATAGTGTTATCTCCAGTGCGTTGCACCCGTTTGTTGACCACCTCTTTGGAAGCGGTCCTCCGGTCATGAACCCATCCCAAAGCGGCAAAAGTGTCAATCAAGAACGTTGTCGGATTTCTCCAGTCGTTGCCAAACTCTGAGGTTTTGTAATCCCATGGGTAGACGTGATGATAGTTGTGAAATCCTTCACCCATACCGATGATCTTCATCAGAGGGTTTTCAGTAGGTCCAATGGTTCTTTAAAGGTTTGATAAAGCTTATAAGATAAAGATAAGTAAGTGTTAAAGATTGCATACTTATCATAAGGTTTATATCCGTATAAATGTGCGAAACTATTAATACTCCAGGTGGTGTTCACTGAGAAAACGTATCGGTAGATCGTGTAAATAAAAATTGTTTCTTTCCATGGCGAGCCAATGATATAATGCTGGATGATGACTGGTATCACAACCGCAAAGAGAAGCACTAGCTTGTAGTAGTGCTTATGCTGGAACATGACGAGTGGGTTTGACTGGAGGTCACTCATGTCGATAGATTTGCCCTTTTCTATAACCTCAGGATGCTTGCGTACCATCAACCATCCTACATGGGCAAAAAAGAACCCTCGTTTCGCGTTATGGGGGTCTGCGTTTGTCTCTGAGTACTTATGGTGCATGCGATGGTCTCTTGCCCAGACATAGATGCTGTTCTGATAGGTCATGGTCGCCATCACCATTAGAATACTTTCAGCCACTTTGTTTGCTTTGTAAGTTCGGTGAGTCCATAGCCGATGAGCACCTGCAGTTATGCCCATGCTGGCTGCCAAAGCGAAAAATCTCGCAAAGATGCTCTTCGAATAAGAATCATGTGGAGAAGTAATACGCAAGTACAGCCCGTAGACTGCGCCCAGGTGCAGAAGGACAAGGACGATGACATTCAGCCACACAATTTCCCACTTGTACTTTTGCCTCACAGGCTTTAATTCTGCCTTGATAGTGGTTTTTACGGTCTGGGCCATTGGATTGTTTTCGCTACTGTCTTACATATTTTCTTAGGTGAGCTTTTATGAGTTATTTGCGATTATTAAGCATGCAGGCATCATTCAATTAAGTACATTAAAAATCCTTTGTTTTATTGGATTGCCAGAAACCTCTGACTTTTGTAATGACGCCTTATTGTGTCTTGTGTCTTTCAGTATAAACTGAATAGCACAGAAGTATAGGTACTGATATTTTGCGGTTTCATTTGAATACAAATACAAAAAAAAATATTTACGTAAAGCGATGTTAAAAATAATCTACTCAAAGTTCAATTGATGTGGAGAAAAAGTAGTCTTTGATAACTAGCGTATATTGTATTGAATGCAAATGGTTAAGAAGCCGTTGTACTATAACTGTACCTAAAAGTCGTAATCATGAATATTTATTGGAAATTAGCTTAGTGATTGTTTAATTTTGTGCGTAGTTTTCGTTTAATTTACTTATCATATCATATGTGGGTCATATTTGCATTTCCGTATATTCGTGAGTCGGCATTTATGTTGGCTTGAATTCAGGTGACATACAACTGCTAAATGTGAAATATTTTAAGGTTTACATGACTTCTTGATTTATTTGAACTATAAAACGGCGTTTATAAAATATAGCCATATAAAATACACATTAAAATCACTCGTGCAAGATCTACCAACGGCTTGAGCTTGCCTTTCTCTTCATTGTCAAAGCCATCACCTTGTAACTTACTTTTTCTTACCAATCTCACAGGAGCTGTTTTTCTATCCCATACCCATCCAAGCCACGCAAAGAAATCTATGAACTTCGTGGTGCTATTCCTGCCATCCGTTGAGTACTCAGCTGCTTTATAATCATAGGGAAAGGTATGGTGATAGTTGTGAAAACCCTCACCAAAGGTCAAGTAAGACATCAAGGAGTTTTCAACTGGACCGATTTTCTTATCATACGGTTTCTTTCCGTACATGTGGGCTAGGCTATTGATCCCCCAGGTGAAGTTTAAGATGATAACAAGTCGATAACACGTTAGATAAAAGAAGCAAACCTTGAGACTTTCTCCGAAGAAATACCAAGGTACGAAGATCACAATGATAAAGCAATTGAGCAGAATCAACTTGTGATAGTGCCTGTTAAATAGGTTTAATTAAATTGATAGTTCTTAGCGAGCAGAAAGCAATAAACCCACCGATGTTGAAACATCACAACCGGGTTCGCCTCCAAGTCGGTCATATTGACATATTTGCCTTTGGTTTTTACATCCGGATGTTTCTTCAGCATCAACCAGCCAACATGCGAGAAGAAAAATCCGCGTGTTGCGTTGTGTGGGTCAGCGTCGGTCTCTGAGTGCATGTGATGCAAGCGATGATCGCGCACCCAAGTGTATATGCTGTTCTGGTAGATGAAACTCATCAATAGCATCAGCATTATCTGATATGCCGTGTTAGCTTTGTAGGATCTATGACTCCAAAGACGATGTGCGCCTGCAGTGACGGCATAACTTGAGAAAACGGCAATAACACGCCCGAAGATTTGACTCTGCCACTTGGCTTCGTGGCGTAGAGTCGCTCCGTAGACACCGGCGAGATGGAAAAATGCAAGCACAAGTACGCTTGTCCATACGATTTCCCATCGATACGATGAAAGCGCGTTCAATGACTTTTGTTCAATTTGCATTTGCTTGAAGTGGGCATTCGAATGGCAAGTCCCATTCGTTGGGTTATTAGTAGTCTCACCTGAAAGTAGATTAATACGTTTATACGTATACGCAGCAAGTAATCTTCTAGTAAAAGTAGTCGAAAGTAATCCGACTGGCATTCCAGAAAGGCTTACGACTGGCAAATATGCACTTGACATTCGGTCTTTCTCCGCAAACTTGTTTGCCTCTAGTACGACTTCAAGACGAATGTGCTATCGAGATAATTACTTCTAATTGCCTGGCTTTGTCATAGATGCAGACAATAGATTAAAACTTTTCTGACTTTCCTTACTTTAAATTCTAGAAATTTCTACTTATTTTTGGCTTGTATTGTTTTACTTTCCTGCACCACAATTAATTAGATTATGTTTTTAATACGTACACTCGTTTGCATGATTATTTCCATTTGAAGTGCTTAGAGGAAATTTATTATTTATGCTTGGAACGTTTATCGCCTCTTGCGTTTGATTCTGAATTGAACGCATCATAAACCATGTAAAGAAACACACGTCTAAACGATTTCCAATTACCTACATTAGATTGCTTATCGCGATGAATTTAACTTAAAGTGAAACTGACTGAACAACTGTCGTGCTTGCATAAAGTATTTGTTTGGATATGGTGTATGATTTTTTTAAAGTTGAATAATTTGCTTGAATGCAATCTTAATGAACAATTGATAACTAATTTCTAAGCAATAATTGGATATTGTTGGAGAAAATAAATTAAATATTAATTGTTAGCATGACTTGAATGTAATTAGAAAACACCTTACTAAAAGAAATTACTTACAATCACAGTAAGTATGAAACTTTAAAGTTTATTTAATTTGATATACATGAAACAGCGACATCTAATATGAAATATAGATATAAGGTAGCGCTCGTTCTAGTACAATAGACGTAACCTTAAATGAATCCGGCTGATCATTTTATTTATTAATTCGTAAGTGAAAATGTCCGGAACAACGCTTATATCTGTAATAATATCAATCATATTGTTACAGTTTACATGCGCCGTAAGTTATTATGTTTATAGTGCATATGAAATTCACACCATACATTCTAGAATATTGAATATGATGGCATTGTACAAATCAAACTTGAACATGGATTGGACGGAACAGAGCATCCCAAGTTCACTCCAAGAGGTAATATTAGCATTCCCAGTTTACGCCTAGGAAATGCAATGGTCACTCAAAAAGTCACGGACGAAGATAGAATTAAAATCAGGGCCCTCGCAATTGCCAACAAGTATTATCAACTCAAAGCAACTGTTATGTCGGGGGGAGAGGAACAAGTTTTTCTTTCATTTGTGAAAGCAGTAAGTCTGTATTGAACCAAATTTCTAGCTTAAGTATTGAATGTTTGAATCTTTTAGTGCATGTTGGTTGAAGCGGAGTTAAATGACCTCATAACAGTGACATTAGATTATACTGGAAAAGTTATCACAGTTACACAGTCGATTGCTTCAACATCAACCTGTCAAGGAAGTTCCAACTCCTTGAAGAACCTCAAAGAGTTTGACACCAATGTGTTTGTCACACATACCCATGCTGGTCCCGCTCCTGACACAGCATCTTACATTCAGAAACTCGAACGCGAGCGGGAAGCCCGTGAGAAGGGGGACGTCAAGGATAACAAGTCATTCCTGGCCAAATACGTAAGTTTTTCTATAATTGCATTGCTTGCTTTATCAAATCACATGAAACAAATGTATATAAAACTGTTTTCTATTAGTGGATGTACATTGTGCCAGTGGTCCTCATCATGGTACTGTCCTCAGCGGTGAACCCCGAGGCCGCAGCTGGCAACGGCCAAAGATAAAGATACTTGTTTAAGTTCTAGTCAATCACAATTCTAGTGTTTACTTTTCTATAACTTCTTCAACCACTTTTTCCGTTCGCCCTTTCTTCTTTTCAGACTCGACATTCTTGCCCTTTGCAGTTAACTTCTCTAGCATCAATTCCTCCTTGGCTTTCTTCCGCTCTTCTTTCATTGCTTTCTTCTGTTCTTTTTCTTTCTTCTCCAACATTTCTTTAAATTTCTCGTCGCGTGGATCCACTGTGTAACCAAAGTGTCGACGTACTTCTTCGATCAGTTTATCTTTGCGCTCCTAAGCAAATAAAACATAAATAAATATCAACGCTAGTTTTAATCAAATATTAGAGTCGCGCGGAATTATATTAACTTTACTATAGTCGAGTACACCGAAGGTGTTATAATATTAATGAATATATTACCTTTGCAGCAAGTGCGTCAGCCTCCTTCTTTGCGATCTTGGCCAAGAGTTCCCTTCTCCAAGTTTCCAACTTCTCCATTTTAATTGCGATTTCCTGTTGCCTTTTGTCCATTTTCTGCATTTTCTCCATTCTTTTAAACTTAACTACCTCCATCATTTGTTGAACTTTCATGGGAAAGGTAATCGCTTCTATTTCCTGCTTAGTTTTAATTTCATCTTTGTTCCAACATAAAGATGGATTAAAGTTGCTTGCGTCACCATAGACGCCATACATTTTACGCTGATATTTTAAAGTGCCATGCGTCCAGTGCTTTGCTTCTGGATAGGGTGGTTCATCATTGACAAGATTTCTATGTTGGGCTGCAAGACGCGATTTGTTTCGACTTTTTTGAAGATTTTCTTCCCTTTGCTGTGCTTCCTCGTCAACAGCTATGATAAGGATTATTAAATATAAGTTGATTACAAGGTTATAATAAATATATACCATCGCCGTCTTCAGAAAGGGATTCAGCCTCAATTTTCTCAATATTCAATTTAGAGGAAAGCCTGTAAGAACTCCCTGAGAATCTTCTAAGTTGTGGAGACACTAACCGTTGAAGAAAACCGCTAGGTAACATGTTTAATAAAGAAATTAAAAAAACTATTTGATATAATAATTTTCTTAAACGTCGAGGTTATAGAACTCTGATCTCAAACTGCGAGGTTAGGAACACAATCAGCTTGCTACCGATGTTTGACGAAGAAACGAAGGTCGCGAATATGTCTACACTGGGCTCTACACTACTTCCTGTGAACAGCGCACTAGACACAACGGAATTCATTGTTCTACCGAAGCAGTTGCGAAATTTGGTTAATTTCGCCCATGTTGCTCCAGGTAAGTGGTGATTGATAGTTGCCATATGTCTGTAGGGGCCCTGCTACCATAAAAAGCTTGTGGTCTGTTAGTTTTGTTTCTTCAGGAATCAAACGAATTTGTCTTTAGTTTATAGATTAAAATAAAGTTATCAAGCATGACGACGCCTAACACATTTGAGAAGATCTCGGACGAATGTGAGAAGAGCCCGGACACATTTGAGAATCCCCCAGAGTTGCGTCTCCGCCGGTTTCTGTACTTGAGTGACGAAATCGGTTCTTATGTTACCGGCAATCCAGAACTTCATCGGCGATTCACACGCAGTCACCTTCCCTGTCTAGATGAACTTCTCAAAGCTGATCCGGCAAAAGTAATCAGGATCATCTCAACAATTGAGAGTGAGAAGGAACTGCCAAGACGTCAAGGGTTGTTCTTTGTTCTGGCAGCAGCGTTAACGTCGTCAGTGAAAATTAAAGAAGAATATAGGAGAGAACTGTACACAACGTTGCTCTATATTTCCAAGAGTGATGAGGATTTCTTTTATTTCGTCAAGTACGCTTCAACTATGAAGAAGACCTTTTCTTCTGGGTTGAATAAGATTATCTGTAGGTACTATAAAAATAAAGATGCCATTGATTTAATCAAGGATGTGTGTAAAAGGAATGGATATCATACTTGGACTCATAAGGATTTGATAAAATTGAGTCATATTAAATGTGACGACAATGGTAAGTTGCAATTTCTCATGTAGGATTTTAACTCATTGGGAATTTGGTAAAGATATGCAGGTTGCTATTGTGTATATATTGATGGGCCTCAAGAGCGCGGAGTTGTTGTCTGCTGAAAAGAACGCTGGTAAAGATCTGATAAAGTATATCAAGGCTAATGAGGAATTTAAACAGTCCAAAGATGCAAATGCAGCTATTAGATACATTCAAAAACATAAATTAGATTTTGATCAAGTTCCACCGCACTTCAAAAAATCAAAAGTGGTGTTGGAAGCGTTGATCAAACATTCGGATGTCCCAAGTTTGCTAAGTTTACTTCTACGTCTCTACAAAACTGGAAGTATTAGTAATGAGGGTTCTGCTCGATCAGCGGTCATGCACGTTTTGACGGACCCGACAAAGGTTCAAGCTTCGGGTGTGCATCCGATTGAAGTCTACATCGCTATGCGGAATTTTGAAAAAGGAGGCAAACCAAGGGATCCCAAACTAGTGAACTATTTGGAGGAACTCGAGAAGAAAGCGCACGAGGAGAAAGGAGAATACACCAAGACGAACTTCAAACATGTCGATCCCATTGAATGTCCACAAATTGCAAGTGCTCTTATTAAATGTCTGAAAGCCTCTTACCAGAATATCACGCCCACCAATCGCAGGTTCATGATTACTGTTGAAGTTTCTGAGCAGATGGATAAACCATGTTTAAATACGAAGAACCTTACTGGTTATGAAGCCGCCGCCATTGAAATTCTAACGTATTTCAAAACTGAAAAGAAAGTGATCGTTGCTGTGTTTAAAGGAGAGACAATTACACAAGTTGCTCTTGACAAAAGTAAGATGAGGATATTTTTGAGTATTGAGTAATCTAATCTGTTTTTTTAGATGCAACAGCAAATCAAGTTGTAAAGAAACTGAAGGAAACTGAACACGGAGAGGTTCAACTAGGAGCGCCTATTGAATGGGCGCGCACGAACAGAAAATCAGTGGATGTGTTCATTAATATCATCTATTCGCCCAATCATCGTGGGTTTACACAGATGGATAAGCCACTTTTGAATCCACTGCTTGCATTTGGGTCTTATAAGAAAGCAATGAGGATGCCTTCAGCAAAGTAAGTTGAATTATTACTAATACTATATTGAATTTATCTTATCTCACTTGCAATATTTTCCAGATTAATTTTACATAATTTGCATCACTCCAATTTTGTATCAATTGATCCAAGCCCTTTGTCTATTCGGGGATTTGATAAATACGTACCAAAAATTATTGACGCGTATATAAAGAACTTGATTTAACTTAAATATACATAAATGGATTTAAGTTACAACGCGAGTTAATAAGTCGAATGACAATTTTTATACAAGAAGATTTGAAAGGAAATCAATCCTTATTTAATGGTTTTTATAAATTAACAAGTGCCTCACCAAGTGTTGCTTTATTTTTACAAGTTATTTTTCTATTTGACGTCAGTGAATTAATTCTTTGTTTGTTTTTGCAAGTCTTGTTATTTACAATCATTATTTATGATGATGTAAGAATTCAATTAATAAAAGATAAATGAAATGTTTTATGCTTTAAAATATTCAATTCAAACAATTATATTTTTATCAATATTGTCAAAGTTAGTACATGGTTTAGTTAATTTGTCGGATTCGAAAAGGATGGTAATAGAAACACAAGAAATAAAAATATGTATTGTATAACTATGCGGCGCTCGCCGTAAAAAGGAGTACAATCGATATTTAGGTATCATTCTTAGAATACAATTTTTGATTAATTTCTACTTAAAACTTGTAGTCATATTCATTTTTAACAGAAAATTAAATTACCAACACTTATAGTGCTTGAAAATAACGTTTTTTGTGTGCAACTAAAAAAAATATTTGGCGGTAGTTCTAGTTTGTGACGACAAATCGGAAATTCCCGACTGTAAAAGACGCAAAATCAGCTTCTGTTTTCGAAAGAAAGCAAGGGAAATGGTCAGCAAGTGCGCATTTCACCGCCGAGACCTTTTTCTTGGCATGTATCCGACGTTCTCATTCAGTCAGTCGGGATGGCAATTAAAAATAACTTGCGAAATGAGGCGGTTTGGTGCCGCACATGGCCTTTGCCAGTGCAAATTGTGGAAATACACACACAAATCATAACATTTATATACGATGTAGCCCAGATCACATTGAAAAATAAACACTCCTTTGTTTATTCTCATTCGGTGAAAATAAAGTAAATCGATAAGCAAATAACAGCCATAAACAATAAAAACGGCTTTTAATTAATTATCAGTAGGATTCTGATAACAAACTTTTGTGAGACACTTGGGTCAAATGACACACTTAATATCATTATTGTAAATTTTCACTTCCGTACTTGTTAACTTTTAAAGTTAAATATTTTGTGTTAATACATTATTAATGATTTATATAACAAAATTGAAGCTAAAACTTTTACTTAATATGTAGTTAAAGTTACAACACTGAATTGATTAATTAATTCTTAATTAAAACGCTAAATACTTTTAACAATTACACAAACAAATAGAAATGGCAAACAAGCAGACAAGCGGTCTAGGAATTAATAAAATGTATCAGACAGGACTTTCATTCGTTCGCCAAGTGGCTCAAAGGAAGACTTCTTTACTTGGAAGTATATTTTTAGTTAAACGAGCAGTGCGCAACTTCCTACATTATAAATAGCCACCAAATACTTTATGCGTACATCGCTCAGCTACGTGCATCTTTCCAATTAGATTTTTGTCTCGAAGGTCCAAGGCATGCAATGATCTGTGCCTGAAATACTTATTTACAAATGTACTCACATGAAATCTAACTTTAGTTCACTCCCTTTTCTTGGAGATTTTTATCAGTTCTTAGAAAATCAGGTGATAGAATTTACAGATAAATGTTTGCTTTGGGATCAATTTATATACATTGAAAAAATGAGAAGTCAATGGACTGATTAATGAGTAATTTGGCTGCGCAGAACTTTTGAAGGTGAGGTGAAAATGCTTTTCCATTTTGCCCACGTCATGTCACATTTCCTTTGTGACAAATTCGCACTTTTTTGGCTCGACTTTACATTTGTAGGTACGGATGGATGCCATCAACCGCAAACGAAACTCTTTCTTCCAAAAGTAAAACTTCAAAAATAACATTAAGTATCTTAGTAATTACCTTGACAGGTCCGTATTTTTATATTAAAACAGGAAAACAATAATATTATTATAACAAAGAAAATTTATACTTATGGAAAGTCAGGAAAACATCAGAAAAAATGCGCAGATTATTGGGACCGACTCTGGTTGGCAGGTAAAGTACGCACTTGGATGTTTAAATAAAGCATATTAGTGCGTTTGATGTGTATTTGATGTATGTGTTATTATTGTTGTGTTGCTGGCACAGTGGCGGCTGGCGTGGGGACGCATAAATAAGCCAAGCGCACAGCACTCAGCAGAGTCATTTACGTGAACGAATCCCAACTGCAATCTTCAGCTTTTCAAGCAATACTTGCGCAGGAAACGCGCTCCACTCTACTATACACTAATCAGTGGATAGAAAGTTGACAAAAAGTGCGCTCACTTTGCTGAAACTGAGTTTGAGTTTGAACATTAAGTGTCAGCGATAAAAAGCACGTGAAGAAACAAAAGAGAAAATGCGTCCGCCACAGTTCGGAGAGGATATTACCAACCAGGCGAACAATGAAGAAGCCATGGACCCACGAATGGGCGCAATGATGATCTGTACACGACTTGCTGGTCGAGCGATCATCCGTGTCGTCGGCAGATGCGAGGATGCACAGGAAAATAGCAAACTTGGTAAGTTGAGTTGATTATTTTGTAGAAAAACATAACAAAAGTGTCCTTGACTTAAGTCTGCTACTCGTTAATTAACTTAAAACTGTACAAAGTAAACAAAGCAATTGTCCGAGAAAAGTTTTGCAAAAGTTTTCTACGGTCCAATGACATTTAAATACTTCTTCATTTCAAAGACTTGCAGTCAGCTGTTCTTAAAATAAATACATTCAGGGAAATTGTTTATTTCCTCGCTGGTTTGCTCTTCAATTAGCTCTGTTTACATTCGCGCAATATGCGCACGCATCCTTTGTGCAACACTAAAAATATGCGCTCATTAACAACAAACAACCAATCATCATGATATACGCAAGCGCATATGAAATTATTAGTGGATTGAAGGAAGTGAAATGAATCCTTCAACTACTCTTCAACTGTATGTACGATTTTTTTCAATTTGAAAGCAAGAACAAAGCAGATGAATCACAAACCAGCTGATTCTGTGCAGTACATATTTATATTACATCTTACTCACTTCACGTGCAAATCAAGAAAAGTTGTTGATTTCCTGATTTTCTTGATTTAATCACCTACCATGTTTGGTTCAATCTCATTATGGGCATTGGTCACTGATTAAACTGAATCTTGAAAGAAAGAACAGACGTCATATAGGCTTAGTCCGTTCAGTGGTGCAATAAGTTTATTGGAAGGAGTTTAGTTTAGTTTAGTTTGGTAGCGACCTTGCGTATAATTAACTTCTACTTTCAATAATTTGAGCGAGACACAAAGAAAGTTATTTATTGCATAATTTCTACGCACTTGGCTGCCAATTCCGCAGCTACAGCTGGAAGACGTAAATATTTGGCATGGGTGTGGAAATAGTGCCGCAATTTCTGCGCAGCACAAATAAAATCTAAATACAGATCGGCGATAAGCTAGCAAGCGACACGAGTTAATTTCACAAACGCACTATAATGCAATAAAAATATCATCTCTGTTGGTAAACAAGCGCATTAAACCTTGACCAGTTGTACTATAAGTATGGGCTTAAATGCGGAAATTGTTGAACTTGTTCGGTTAGAAGTCTAACTGCTTTGGATTCGTGCCAAATTTTAAATTACACTTCTGAGTTGAATTGACTTCCGGCTTGGGAATAATTTTTTGATAATTGTTAGCTGCGCTTGTAAGCTATGAACACATTATTAAACAAAGCTAATGGAAAGTAGCATTTCTTTTATAGATGCGCGCCTGCTTTTGTTCAAGATTATTCGCGCATGGGATCGTTTGCGGAAATAAAACGAAAATAAATAAAGTTCATTGCCTTCGAAAACCTACAAACAATTATCTTTGTGTATGATTCACTGCTACCAATGTACAGTAAGTAAAATTATAAGTATCATATCTTGGGGGTGATTGACCACCTCCAGTTTGATAAGAATTGATGTACATAAAATATACAATTTGCGCAAACAATTAGTACATCAAATTATATTACGAAACAAAATGGAATATTTTCACTTACTTGCTTACTTTGGTTGGTCTTGTTTCTTTCGTATTGTTATATATTTCACACTAATTGAAATTATGTAATAAACTTCGAAATGGACTATTTGCAATCACAGGAAATGAGAACAATGTTAAATAATGCGTAAGGAATTAAATTAAGAATTGTATAATGTTAATAAATTATCAAAAGTTTGAATTCGTAATTTATCAGAAAGATTAGAAGTTCAATCGACGAAAATACAGATCTAACAACTGTTTGAGCGATAAAACTATTAAATTAATACGCAGACAGCTGGGAAACGCACGCGAGAGACGTCAAAGAGTGAAAGTTTTAGATATGAAAGATACAGGTGTAATCATCGCGTTTAGTTTAGTTTTATTTGATTTTCTTTAAACTTTGTAAGTTTTAAGTAGGCAACTTATAAGTCTAGAGTGCAGACTGTGTTACCCACAAGCAATGTTTATAAGTACACAATTTTCATCTTATTTTTAGCATTTTATTGGTTTCTTCTGAAGGACTGTCGTTTATATAGATGCTGATAAGATTAAAATTGGATAATGAATATAGTGTTAAGTTTCGTTTAATATGCGATAGTCATGCTCAGGTATTTTTAACTTAATTTAAAAATAACACTTGCTACTGAAGTCAAGTTAGTAGCTCACTGAACGCGAGTGTTAGCCGACTAGGAAATACTAACTATAACTATCCAAACTTCTCACTCTTAAGTAATCAAACTTATAACAATCGCCAATTCAATGCGCAGCACACGCAAATGCATTGAAATTAATTGCTCAGACGAGAGAAGAAAGTGAAGTAAAGCCCATTACACAACTTACTTTTACCAAGCTATGGCTTCTGCAGTAACACGTGTGGTTCATCGATGCGAAGACGCACAAGAGTCTCAACACTTAGGTGTTCACTAATCTCAGGTAACATGAAAGAAATCCATAATAATCAGTGTGAATCATTTCTAGATTTATCCGAATGCCAGTTGATGCAAGTGCCCGATGCAGTGTACCATCTGATGCGCCACACCGAATTGGAATCGTGCGATCTCAGCGGCAACGATATCACGAAGATAACGCCCAAGTTCACTGTCAAGTTCAGTCTGATTTCTACATTGAATCTGTCACACAATCAAATGGCCAAACTGCCGGATGAGATCGCAGACTTGGGCAAGCTCACCCGACTGGACATCTCCCACAACACGTACATATCCATGCCGGATGCCATCTTTAAGATTCCTAATCTTCAAGAATTGAATGCCAGTCATAATTACATCACCGATGTGGATGTAGAGTTAGTCCAGCATGCGCCATCGTTGCATACTATGGACCTTACTGTGAATCCTCTAACAGCCAGGAGTCATGATCGACTCTCTGCTATCACAAAGCTTCGTATTTTGTTAACGCCAAGAGAAAAAGAAGACTGGGAAGATCTCACCATCTAATAGAAAATCTTATAATATTTGTATATAGATATGACGCGTAACACTAGTGCTAAGTATAGTACTTAATCACTGCCATATTTCCCCAAGTATGGTGACTTGAGTTAACTTTGAAACTTTGAAATGCTGTTTTTTTTTATAATGCCAAAGGAATTATCAGTTAGGCTCTCTAAAAAAGTATTCGTTTTTATGTATATTTGTTATTTTGTTTTGTTTTTGTTTAGTTTGTGTAAATATTGAAGGGGAAACGGTATCCGAACGTCCTATATCAATAATGGTGATATCTAACCCAAATACTCGATGGCAATTATCTAACTTAACTTTCTTGTACTTTTATACGCATTGCAAACTGTCAATGTCAATGTATGTTATACGCTACTAAAACTCTTAACAATTGTGTGTAAAATATCAGGCCAATAACTGTAAATGTGTGGTTGTATTAATAATTGTACTTAAACTTACATTAATTAACGAACAATGTATGTATTTGTTTGATTGTGAGACTTTAACATCTAGTCAGACATTTGTGATTGCAGATGAAGCTTTAAAATGTAAGAACTTTTGTATTTTATATAAATTCTATACCAGAATTAATAAAAAGTGTAAAAAACATATACCTGTATAGGGT
This sequence comes from Aleochara bilineata, assembly GCA_003054995.1. Classification (NCBI taxonomy): domain Eukaryota; kingdom Metazoa; phylum Arthropoda; class Insecta; order Coleoptera; family Staphylinidae; genus Aleochara; species Aleochara bilineata. The sequence goes on from NBZA01001015.1 coordinate 34,542, forward strand.
TATTCTTAATCATTGACTTTATAGTCTAAGATAGGAACCGTCCTAAGTCGACAAAGTTCCAACTCTGCCTGAAGGACCATTATTTGATTATGGTTCTCTTGAATCTGTTGCACTAAACGAGATCTTTTCAAATTCGCTTGAATCCTTGAAAGTACAAGAAGAAACTTGAGTCTTATCAGTTTATGGAAACGACTTACACTGACCTCATCTGAATGAAACGTGATTCTTTGTCAGAGAGACTATAATCAATCCCAGTATCTGCTTCATTAACGTCAATGTTTACTTTGAGAATCTCTTTGTTGAGACGGTCGTTATCCTTCTTTAGTTGTTGCAGCATATGTACCAACTCGGTTATTTTAGCTCGTCTTTGCTCGATTTGTCGGTCATACAGTTTCCGGATGATTTCAACTTGCTGCTCAAAGCTCATTGTCTCGATGTCACCACGGGATTTTGTTTTTAAATATAACTGTATCTCTTTGGTGAGCTAACATAAAAATACTTTCATTAATGATTGTTTAACTATTTAAGAATACGGGCCATACTTTAACGTTCTTTATCATAATTATTTCATGTTTCAAGTCGGAAATCTTCATTTTGTGCTTTTGATGCAGCCACTCCTTAAACATAATTTCCTTGCGAAATTGCAAGGCGTTTGTCATAGCTTTGATTTTCCTGGCACCCGCTTGAATGATTATCCCATTGATATCCTCAATATCTTTTCGGTTCACCAAGACAGCTTCTTCAAAGTCGCTCAAGGAACCAGTGCGTGGAAGTTCGACGAAGGCTTGTTTGATAACAAGCTGCAACTCAACGTCTAGAAATTGCTTGATTTCTTCTTCGCGAATGTCTTCAATTCTCGACATTAGTTCTTGTACTTTATCGCGGTACAGTGCCAAGTGTTGTCTATACATTTGTTTCGTGTTTTCTGCTTCTGTCACTTCCATTTGTATCGCTCTTATCTGAATAATACCTGCAAATAGTTAAAAACTACTAACAGTTTTAGAATCTTACTCGGAGTTCCAATTCAATTTTCGATCGTCGCTGACGGCACATAACTTTGAACATATGTTCATCTACAAGTGGGATATTAACAAACTTATCCATGGCATCTAATTGCTTAAGATATTCCAAGCTATCGCCAAAAAGTAATAAGGAAACCTCGTTTTCTTCAATAGAAATTGCCAATGCTTTGATAATTGAGTGGGAATTAATTGTTTTCAAATTAATCTTTGGTCGTTTCCTAAAATAATTAATGCACTAGTCGTAGGAAGCATGTAATTAGTGCTGCATTACTTACTTGTAAAGTTTAGTTAAAATTTCAATATGAGTAGGATTTACATCCTGACACTCTCTCTTGAAATTTTTATCTACAATTCTTTCTTTATACAATAAAGAATCCATGATATTTTTTAAATCTGAATCAAATTGGTTTAAACCTGATATCAAAGCTATTGTATCGTCTATTTTCAAATCATTTTCAGCCAGTTTAAGCCTGAAAATTAACCAAAGCAATAGGATAATAATAAAAAATAATTAATTAATAACACTTACTCAGTATCACGTTCTTTAGCTTTAATTTGAGTCCTTTCTAAACCTTGATTCATTAATCGACTTATACGCAAATTCTCATTTAAAATCGCTGATTCAATCTGTAATTTTTTAACATGTAGTTCTTTAAGTCGGTCGTTGAATTTCTTCACGCCATCGCGGAGCATTCCGCCGACTTTGGCATATTCTGCCTTCAAGATGCTCTTGTATCTTTGGCGTTCACTCTCCAAGAAGGCACAGGCTTCTTCGTACTCTTTCACAGCTCGTAAATCATCTTCATTGTAATTCTCCGCGTGTTTAGTGCGCATACACTTAGGTTCCGGGACTTCTCTCCGCAGCTCGTCCTCCCAACGTACCTCCAAAACGCCGTTCATCATTTTCATCAACGCGCGTTCCTTGAAGTCATCTGCCATTAAAAGCAGACGAATGCGCTCTTCTTCGGCCGCCTTGGCATCGATAATTGCTTGCTCACTGGGTGAAACGTAAGGTAGAATGCCTACTTCGTCATTCTCTACTTTGGTTAACTGTTCAGGATTTTCATCCTGTTTGTAGTCAGGATCAATCAAAGATATGTTTAATTTATCCTCAGAGAAATAATTCAGTTCTGAGATAATGTACCGCAGTCTTGCATTGCGTTCAACAATCGAGGCCATTTCGCGTACTTTAAGCTCTACCGTCTTATCAAACTCCTTATTGAAGAAATCACGTATCAACTGCTGCTCTTGATTAGAAATTGTGAAAATGAAATTGCTTTGCAAATACGTATGTACTTCAGGTTGCTCATACTGAGGTTCAAATACAGAAATAATATTGGGAGCTGTTGACCCGTAATATGCAATGTACGACTCGTACTCTTCTTCCTTGTCCTTGACCGATATCTCGGACAGTTCGTCTTCTTCAATGGCGTAGGGCATACCCGTAACGCGTTCTTTCAACAAACACGGAAACTCGTCTCTCAGCTTCTCTCTTTCGTCCTCGCTGTAATTTTTCCATGGCTTGAATATATCATTCTGAGAGCAAATCATTTCGACTTCTCGATACCGCTTGATATCTTCCAGTAGCTGAACTTGAGTCATATCCATCTTCAATACTGGATAGTTTTGTACATCAAAGTTACCAAAAATAGCCCAGAGGTTCTTTCTCGGCTCGGTCATACTATCCCAAAACTGCTCCTTGATTATTTTGAAGACTCGGTCCTGCTCTTGAATAAGTTTTTCCAGATACTGCTTTAGCTTCTCACATTCGTCTTTGTTTTTGCGAACAAGTTCTTCTTTATGTGTAAGATTTAAGTTAAAATCTTGAGGATCCAAGAGCTCATTATCAGGACCATCCAAGTTATGGTTGTACAAGACTACAGCTTTTTCCTTAACCACTTTGAAGTTATGGATAAGTTTTTGTTTTTGCTTCAAGCACGATAAACGTTCTTTCTCCACCTTGTGTTTTATATTGTATTCCAGCCAAGTGAGACCTTCGTAGATCCCTTTCGGGTTGAACCCAACTGTTGGTTGTTTGAACAGATCCGATAGCTCTTCGCTCTCTGCAAATAGGGTTGCTTGGTATTTAGATGATTTTGCTTCTCCAGGTATACCACAGGCAACTAATATCCCATCATGTCCTAGCGAAACCGTTCTGTTGTTATGAATATCATAAACTGCTGAACGTATTCCGGCATCTATCGGATGATGAGGAGCAAGAACATATTTGATTTCAAATTCAGGAGAGCGCACAATGATAATCCCATCGTACGCGAAGGAAAGAGTGTACACTTTATTAAAGACGTAGTAGATCATGCGCATCATGTGGTCACTTTTGAAACGATTCACTACTCTGGCGATTGTGTCTCCTCGTCTGAACTCCAACTCATGGAGGTTTTTACAATCAAATGGCGTTGCATACAAGAAACGGTCCCGATGGGGCTTATTGCGTGTGATGTATAAAGACATATACAGTCTGTTAGGGTTTTCCAACTCGTAAATCTTGACTGTAGGTTCTTGGTTCTTTATGATGCAATATCGTACAAATATATTACCCACCACAAACTTGTCTGAAGTTACCGGGATGATAAACAGTCGTAAGCAAGTTTTTGCCCCAACAACCACAAAATCCGTAATTTGTGCATTGTGGGTGATGGATGATAGAACTTTAAACTTCTTACCTGGCTCTCCCTAAAGAAAAAAACATGTAGAGTAGACAAAAAGTAATTGCTAAGTATGGGTAGGTACATACTTCTATTATAAATATTTGTCCAATATCCAAATTACCAACAGCTATAACTCTATTCTGCTCAAAAAATTTGATCACTTGTAATGGTTCGTGCGTCAGATAAAAACTACATAAATTTTCCAACTTCCGTTTGAGACATGAGTACAACCGAAGCATACCATTCTTAAATCCAACGGCAACATACGGATAGTAATCATTTGTAGTTAAGCAAAATGCTTTTGACTCCAGATAAATTGTTTGAAGCTAAAATAGTTACCAAGTTACAATACAAAGAGTATGCGGTTTAAACAAAAATATAAGTACATGAATTCCATTGGAAGCGTCCCATAGACATAAATTGGTCTTTTTACTAAGGGTCACAAGCATATCGTGCATAGGTGGTATCAAACCAAAATGGGTGATACTTCCATGATCCCCGCACAAATAGCTACAGACTTTCTCCTGTTTGTCGTAGTGGAGCACGTCATGGTGTTTAGTAATCATAATCACCAGCTTCTGTAAAGAGTGTGTGAATAGATTCATAATGTCCTTTTCATACGGTAGAGTCCACATTAAAGTCCATTTGTTGATGTTATTGGGATCTCGTTTATATTGCTACAAAGTATATGGAGATTACATATGGAGAAAGATGTACTAAATATAAGTAAAAAGTAAAAAACTTACTCGTAGTACAAAGTCAGCTGCTTGATGTAGAATACCACCATCAACATAGCCAAATGCAGGTTGCTTTCTGTGGTTTTTTGATTTTTCCATTCTAATGACTGGGTCCATAGTGTAATCATCTATGCACATTTGGTAAACATGCCCATAGTAATCCAAGGCCAAACAAGAATCGTCATTCAAGTACAATATATCAATAATCATTGCACGTGGATCCACCACGTTAAATTTAAGATTTTCCTTCTGCATAATACAAGCTGTTCCACACATGGTCACTTCCCACAGTTGCATATATTTGGTATTTTTTATAAGCATAGTAAGAAGAATGGGCTGCGAGTGGTAACTGATTTTAATAACCACGTTATCGTTGAAGATGAGCTTAGTGGGCGCTGTGGTCAGCAGCTCCCCGGTGCGCCACTTCCAAGCGGACAGAGAGCATTCTGGGTACCCTGTAAATCCAAAAAGAATCTCGCTCTCGGAGAAAATCAGTTTTGTGATATTGCGCACGCCGCTGTTAATAATATTGGCAAATTGGAGACTCGGATAAGCCAACACGAATATTCTGGGATAGTCGGTGGTTTCTGCGTAAGCAATGAATGGCTGTGTCTTGTGCCCAACGATGCAAGCAACACCATCGCCGTGCTTCTCGGAGTTAATGAAGCGGATACTCTCGGCTTTGGTGTTTAGGTTTATGATTATAATGTGGCAGCCCATACCCAGTATTATTCCCTCTTTGGCTGTGAATCCCACAAACTTTACATGTCCAAATTTCACCCAACTATTTTACAAGATAAATCATTTATAGATGCTGTGGAGTGAAAATGAGAAATTGTATAAAAATTGCTTACAGAGTAGAAGGCTCCACGTAGAAATTTTTAAGAATATTGCTATATTGCCATTTCTTCTTCCTTTCTTGTGGAGTAGAATCCTCAAGTTTTTCGTTCATGATAAATAAATATAATGCAGAAACCAGGCAGTCAGGCAGTGAAATGACAGACAAACAGAATTATTGATCAAACATTGTTACTTGGCAATGAAAAACTGTGAATCAAAATAAAACTTTAAAAAACTGCATTATAAATAGGGCATTTCATCATATGGAATTTTTTACTGAATGACTCGCTGTTGCATTGATTTCTGTAAAAAGTATTATAATAGACGAGCAGCACTCCAGATTAATGATAACAATCACGATAAAGTGACTTGTAGAGCAATTATTTTACAATATCATTACAAAATTTTATTATTTAATGTATTATCTACTATTACTTGCAACTTATTGCAATAAACAACTAGTAATAGTTCAGTATTCATTCAATTCACACCCAACCAAACTATGTCAAAAGTTATAAAATCATTTACTCTGGTAGCTCTTGCTTTGACTGTCAGTTTTGCGAATGTAGACGCTGCCAGAATACTTGGCTATGTCCCAATTGCATCGTACAGTCATCAGGTATTCTTCCAACCACTATGGCGAGAGCTTGCTCTTCGAGGACACGATGTTGTTGTGATAACCACCGATCCCACAGGCGAGTCCCTCCCAAACTTCAAAGAAATCAGTGTGAAAGAAACCTATGGACCTGCTAAAGAAATGATGGAACTTGTTATGAACACCACAATGATGTCACTTATAATAAAAAATTCCTGGGTTGACTTTACAAAGAAAATAGCGGATTACCAGTTATCCTTGCCGCAAGTACAAGAGATTATTCACAACAAATCTGAACATTTTGATCTCTTTATGGTGGAGCATTTATCTCCATCGTCGTTTGCGTTTAAGCATCGTTTCAACTGTCCTATGATTGGCTTGATGTCTCTGGATGCTATGCCAGTTTCTCATGAGTATATGGGCAATCCAGTACACTCTGTTTTATATCCCACATCATTGCTGCATAAACAAGAAGATCTCTCGTTCTATGATAGGCTGTATGCAATAGTGTTGAGTTTCTTTATAAAAGATACCAGCATGGACAACTTGAATGAAGTTGTGAAAAAACATTTTGGGGAAGATGCACCAACCATTAAAGAACTTATAGATGACACTGATATGTTGTTCATTAACGCCAATCCTCTTTTTACTCAAATTCGGCCTTTGACACCGAATACTATCAATCTAGCCGGAGGCTTACATATTCAAGTGCCTAAACCTTTACCCAAAGACTTGCAAAACTTTTTGGATAGTGCCAAGGAAGGTTTTATCTACTTCAGTTTGGGAAGTAATGTTAAAAGCAAAGATCTTCCAATAAATATACGTACAACCTTGATGGAAACGTTAATGGCGCTACCATATAAAGTGTTATGGAAGTTTGAAGATGATCATCTGCCAGGAAAGCCTGAAAATGTCAAAATAATTAAATGGGCACCGCAGCAAGACATTTTAAGTAAATTTTCAACAATTTTATTTAAAGTATTTATGTTTAACTGCTTCTTTCTTTTTAACCAGGACATAAAAATATTAAATTATTCATTACGCAATGTGGCATTCAGTCATTAGAAGAAGCACTTTATAACCACGTGCCAATGATTGGTCTACCTTTCTTTGGGGACCAGAGTTCCAATGCTAACAAGATGAGAAATAAAGAATTGGGCCTTGTTCTTGACAGACATAATCTTCGGGCAAAAGACTTGAAAGAAGCTATACTTGAAGTCATCAACAATAAGAAATACAAAGAGAATTTGATTAAATTGTCGTCTAATATTCAAGATCAACCGATGAAACCTTTGGAAAAGGCTATCTGGTGGACGGAGTACGTTCTTAGGCATAAGGGTGCCAAGCATTTGAAAGGGCCAAGAATTCCTTTATACCAATTTTTCTACTTGGACGTTTTATGCTTTTTAAGTGCCATTTTCTTAGCAATTCATACAATTGCTTATGGTTTTGTTAAGCTTTCTTTGAGAACCATTAGAGAACTATGTGAGTGTAGCACTAAGAACGCAAAAAAAGTTAAAAAATCATAAATTACTTGCAATATCGCTGATTGACTATCAACTGAACTGATAGAGCAAGTAAACAAAAATTACCACGTTTATCTTAAGTATCTAAATTGCAATAGTCATTGATTCAAATTAGATATCTCAGATTATTTCTAGTGATATAAACTGTTACTTGATACTTGGATAAATTAATTATTTACTGAGTGACTGGTGATACGTTCAATATAAGTATGATTAAGTATTTCTTCATTTTCTGTGTGCTATCATTAAGCATCAAGAATGTTCAACCTGCAAGAATCTTAGGATTTATCCCCACAGCGTCTTACAGCCATCAGGTGTTCTTTCAAGAACTCTGGCGAGGTCTTGCACTCAGAGGTCACGATGTCACCGTGGTTACTACCGACCCTACCAATGAAAACCTGCCAAACCTACGTGAAATTAGTATTAAAGAATCTTACGGTCCGATGAAGGAAGTAATGGACACGTTTATCAATAGCAGCATCTTTAATATCCTCTGGGAAGATAAATTCAAAGACTGGATGCACACTTTTGGAGAGTACCAAATCTCACTACCGCAAGTACAAGAATTAATCAAGGATAAAAACCAAACTTTTGATCTTTTTATGGTAGAACACCTGACTCCTACTCTATTTGCATTCAAGCGGTTATATAATTGTCCAATGATTGGGCTTGTGTCCTTAGATGGGTTAACTATGAGTCATGAAGTGATGGGTAATCCTGTTCATAAAATTCTTTACCCTTTAGCGTTTCTTCCGAAGTCAGAAGAGTTGACATTTGTTGAAAGACTTCTAGCAGTTGGTATCAGCATTTTGTTTGACTTATCGCAAGTGAAAATGGATAAGTATACAAAGCAAGCTATCCAGAAGCATTTTAATATAGAAATGTCGGATGACCAATTATTTGAACTATTTGAAGAAACTGATATGCTATTCATCAACGCCAATCCACTTTTTTCACCTGTGCGGCCATTAGCTCCAGGTACAATTAACCTGGCAGGAGGAATTCACATGAAACCACCAAAACCCTTACCACAAGATATGAAAAAGTTCTTGGACGATGCTAAAGAAGGAGCAATATACTTCAGCCTGGGAAGTAATGTAAAAAGCAAAGAATTGCCTCTAAAGATGCGGGAAACTATCTTAAACACGCTTAAGACTTTACCGTACAAAATCTTATGGAAATTTGAAGATGATCAGCTTCCAGGAAAACCAGACAACGTAAAAATCACTAAATGGGCGCCCCAACAAGATATATTAAGTAATTTCCCTGAAATTCAACAAAAGAAAAACATTTTAAAATAATTGAATGATTTTTAGGACATAAAAATGTTAAACTGTTTATTACTCAAGGAGGGCTGCAGTCTTTGGAAGAATCTTTGTACTCACATGTACCAATGGTTTCCCTGCCTTTCTTTGGAGATCAGCAATCAAATTCCGAAAAGATGAAAGCGAAAGGCTTGGGGTTAGTCTTAGATAGACATGCGCTGACGGAAAAAGACTTTAGGAAGGCGATCATTGAAGTGATAATTAATCCTCAATACAAGAAAAATGTTGTTCAGTTGGCAACGAGTATCCAAGATCAGCCAATGAAGCCTCTGGAGAAAGCCATTTGGTGGACGGAGTACGTCCTTAGGCATAAAGGTGCCAAGCATTTAAAAGGTCCCAAAATACCAACTTATCAGTTTTATTATCTTGATGTTTGGGCATTTTTGATTGGGATTTTAAGTATCATATTATGTATTGGATATTTTAGCTTAAGGTTTTTATGTAACATATATAACAGATTACAGACAAAACACGTAAGCAGCAATAATACAAGAACTAAAAAAACTAAGATATCTTAAATATATTTTATAATATTATAGAAAAATAATATGTAATAAATCTATACTTAACTATATACATGTATGTACAATTTATCTTTAAAAGTAAACTAAACTACTTTATGTATTACCTTATCTTCCAGACAATATAGGTATATATATACATTTGTTGTATTATACAACGGAAACTTAAACTTTTTATAACTTTTTTTCATGTTTGATTGTCGTACACTTTGATAAACCAATGGCAACCTTATAGAAAAATTTTCCAATCATGAAAACAATACAAAATACGATAATTAAACAAACACTCAAAAACGCGAGAATATCCAGGTAAAAATATTGATACAAAGGTACCTTGGGTCCTCGCAAATGTTTCCCTGACTTATGTCTTAAGATATACTCAGTCCACCACATAGCTTTCTCCAAAGGAGTCATAGGTTGGTCTTGTATTTGTTGAGCAAGTTCTTTAATATTCTTCTTGTACTTCGGATTATTGATGACTTCGTGAATGGTGTTTGTGAATGTCTCAAAGGTTATGGTCTTATGATCCAGACGAAGACCTAACCCTTTATGCACAATCTTTGCAGCATTAGCGTCTTGGTCCCCAAGAAATGGTATTGTAATCAGTGGCACGTGGCAAAATAGTGCTTCTTCTAGCGATTGCATACCAGCTTGGGTAATAAACAATTTAATATTCCTATGACCTAGAATGATGAAAAACCTTGTAATAAATAAAAAAAAATATTCCACTTTATTCTACTTACGTAAAACATCTTGTTGAGGTGCCCACTTGATGATTTTTACATTATCAGGTCGTCCCGCGAGATTATCATCTTCAAACTTCCATAGCACATTGTACGGCAATTGCGCAAACGTCTCAATGATAGTTTGCAACGTGTGGTTAGAAAGATCCTTGCTTTTGACGTTGCTACCCATACTAAAGTAGATCACACCTTGGGTTGATTCATCCAGAAATTCACGTAACTCTCTGGGCAGAGGTTTAGGATCCTGCATGTGCATTCCGCCAGCAAGGGATATAGTACTTGGAGTTAAAGGGCGTATGGGGGTGAACATAGGATTAGCATTGATGAATAACATATCTACACTCTCAGCAAGGTCAAATGCATCTGGATATCCTTTCCCAAAATACTTCTCAGTGATAATATTCACTTTCTTTCGGAGTTCTTCTCGAGTCATCTTGGTCAAAACATTCAGTGTGAAACTCACAAGTCTGTCTTTAAATGTAAGTTTTTCTTGGGTAGACAATATTGAGTTTGGAAAGAGAACTGCGTGCGTGGGGTTGCCAACGATGTCATGACCCGGATTCAATGCATCCAGGGACACAACACCAATAAATGGACAATTGAAGCGATGCTTGAACGCGTAGAACGTTGGCATGAGATATTCAATCATGACCAGATCAAACTTCTCATTGGGGTTCTTAATCAATTGCTGCACTTCCTTCAAGGCAAGTTCATGTTCAGAAGATTCTAGGAACACTTCGGTGAAACGTTTATACGCTGCTAGTTTCCGATCATTTAAGTCTATCACGTCTCGTATTCCTCTTTTCATGATGGGATATGCAGATCCCAAGTCTATTTCGGTGAAATTCTTGAGATTCTCATGGGTGGGATCCGTCGTCAGCACAACTACATCGTGTCCTCGAATTGCCAACTCACGCCATAGTTTCTGGAAGAACACCTGGTGACTGTAAGATGGTGTAGGAACAATTGCAAGAATCCTGGCAGAGTTGCACCGGTCACACGCACTGAGTGCGAGGAAAATGAAAAGCAACAGTTTCTTCATTTTCAAACCTTGAGAACTAGGAGCACGAACTAAACTGTCAACTACCGAAACACTAATTGCAAGGAAAGCCAAGTATCCAGTTTATTTATACGGATTCAAATTTGGTGGCAACGAACGTAACGAGATCAATTCGAAACCGATCGAACGATAAGATATCATTGATTGTTGGCTCGCAACAGTTCAATGAAATCTCGTCGATGTAAATGAGATGTAATGACAAGTGCCACTTGAAGTTTTCTCCGGACAATGATCACCCACCGCAATAGTTTCTTAACGTTAAATTAAAATAAAAACGACAGGTTTGTCATACACTGTGGAAGGAGATAACATCTTGTATTGGGTAATTTCATCGTAAAACTTTCGGCAATTCAATCGACTGTAAAACTTTCTATTACAAACATTGCCTTTTTAAGTTTAAAAAGTAAAAGTAATAATAACGTGATAAGTTTATCACATGTTCCAGTTTTTTATTTTTAATATTTTTAAGTAGAGATAATTTAATTACCTGTTGTGCATTTTATTTATCTACCAAACTGATATGATACACTTTTAAAGGCCAAACCTTATTACAAAAAAAATTCTCTCAGATCCTAATGATATTTATACCAAATGACAGTTTAATAGTTTATTAAGTATATTTATTACCTGATTGAATCACGCAAAATCTGCGTTATCAATGACTTTGTGGCCTTGTCGCTTCGCGCTTGCGAACAGTCAGACTACGCTGTTTTAGTTTCAGCATGTTTACTTTTTGTATTGTGAGGTTGGAATATTTTGTGTCTTCTAATGCAAAATGTAAGTACATAAGTCTTATGATTAATATCAATTGTTAATATCAAGTGTCTTAAGACGTTGGTACACTACGCAGGCTTAGTTGCTTGCGTTTAAGTGCAAACCTTACAATATTTTTCTCTTTTGCTTTGCAGATTCCAATCAAACTTACAAGAAACATAAGATTCATAAGAGACCAAGTCAGAAGTAAATCGCGTCGTAGTAAAGGTACAGTAAGTACTTAGTCAACTTAGTGCATTCGATTTGCTCATTAGTCCTAAATGAGCAATCGAATGCCTCGCGCGGTGTGTTGTTGTCTGATGTGTTTTGCTAGTGCGTTGGTGATCAGTGTCCTCATAGTCTAAAGTGCATTCTCTTGCAGGAGGACCGCAACTCTGCGTAGATTAATAAAGAATATTCATACTCTCATGTGTTTTATTGACCCTTCCTATTCCCCCACTGAGCACCAACGCGTGGCACACATATCATCATTTTTCTATACTTATACGTGATTATCACGTCTGAAACGTTTCTAAAACAGACAGCAACGCACTTCTGGTAGGCACTTTGTATGCTTGATGATGGGTGAATGCAGTACCTATGACCCCGTGTTCATGGGCTAAGCAGCTGAGAGTTCCTTTCTTCTTCATTTTTATTTATTATTGTTTCAAGGCATGATTTTTAGTTTCATTCTATAATTGTTTTATTAATTTATTATTCTTTTTACAAACCTTATTGTTTCATTATCAATTACTTACTCCTTTCTTTTGCATGACTTCTTCTTCTTCTTTTGGTTATGTGTCTGCTGCATGTGCATGCATTAATATTATAGTTTGTCTAGTGTTACAGGTGGAATAAGCGAGAGCTGCGCAGAAGACGCGAGTCAAGCAAGACGTTGTGCAGTCTTGAGCGCATGCCGCCTGCGAAGGAGCGAGCGACCGGCGACTTCTGTGCGTTGCAGGACGGAGGGCGGCTGCTCGAAACGGGCGGACGCGCTGCAGGTGGCGGATTTGCGGGCAGTCGTCGCAGGCATTCCTGCAGGTAAGGGCTGATGGCGCCGCGAGAGTGCGTGCACAGGCGATGTGTCCTTTCAGGGGCGGCAGACCGAACGCGTACTTGTTTTGGTCTAAGACGCTAAAATCCTGGATAAATTGCAGTACGCGTTCAAGTTTCTGCCCCTGTTTCATAGGGTGTTGTTGGCTGGCGTTCTAATTGTTTAAACAGTAGGTAACAATTGAAAAAAAAGTAAATAAAGCGCAATTGAAATCAAATTTTTGCTTTCAAAAAGAAAAGTTTTCACGTCTGACTTCTCAAGACTTGTGGCCTAAGCACATGCGGAGGCAGCGTGCAAAACACATGTGCAGCACTCCTGAGACCTTTCCGGGACTGCACTTGCACCTGGGGCAGAGCTGCGTCAAGCTGCGATCTTGACCTCCAGCTAAGAACCTGCCTTGGGGCGGCCTTTGAAGAAGGCTCATCGTTGCTGTGCACTCTTGCTTGTGTCTTGGCACAAAGTTCTTTGAAAGCAGTCAGAAAACAAAGTCTCAAACTGAAAAAAAATATCCCAAAAAATTAAGCGGAACGCACGAGCAACACCCTTTGAGGACTTATCGCCAACGCACAACCTCTTGCGACGTCCAATTGAAAAAGATCAGCCCTTACTTGTATGAATGCCTGTAGGCGACTTAAGCCACGCAAACCCCACTCAGCGGCGCGCCACGACCCGCGAGATCAGCCGCCCCCGCTGCAAGCACAGAGCGCACGGGACGCTGCATCCTTCCACCGCGGCAGCGACTTAAGTCCTGCACATTGATCTTTGCTGATTCGGTCTTTGCATGCAGCTGCTTGTTCCGCTCTTTGAAAGTCCTTTGCCTTGCATGTCGGGCTTGCTTTCTTTACTTTATTATCTTTCTCCTTACTTTCATTGAACTCTTAGTTGCGTAAAACGCGCGAGAGGCGAACGCAAGCGAAAAGTAGCGATGTTCGGCAGGGCCCGCCGCACTTTTTTGCGTTCGCCTCCCGCGCGTCGCGAGCCTGACCGGAAAAAAAGCCTTTCGGAGCACCCCCGTGTCAAATTTTTCTAAAAAATCCGCCAGGTGGCGCCCCAAAATAAGGCGCTTATTTCGAAAATTATAACCTTAAAGTTTATACTTGGCTGTGTTTACTGTTTTGCGCAAGTTTGTGAAGTAGTAAAGTACAGTAAAGTACACAAACTAAACTGCGTTTGTACTCGTTTAAAAAGTAAAAAAACAATTAATTAGAGCCCAGCAATTAAACAATAATAAACATTAGGTGAACTCTTTTAACCTTGTATTTAGATCACGTAATATAAACAATAATGATGAATAAACGTGATGACATCAAGTAGATACATAATAAAACATGTCTTTATATAATGAGTCGGATCTGTTCATTTGCCTCAGTTAATTATTAATTTTGCGTCAGAATCAGCATCAAATAACAATGAACTTACCATCATTTGTATTATTTTTTCTTATTGGAAGTGCAGCTCCTTATTGTCTTGAGAACAAACATGGGAAAAGCGAGTGTCGTGCGTGTATCTTGGGAAAAATTGTGCAACTTCTAGTCAACTACATGGAAACAAATCCAATCGACGATTCACATCCACACAGTAGAAACCTTACTGATAAAGAGCTCTTAGCCCACATTAGTAAGGCAGCGGAGCAAGGTACTGCTGACGATGAAAAAACAAATGTAGATCACAGCCGCAAAGGCAAAAAACCTGCACAAATGAAACATAATACTCCAACTGAGCGTGACGGTAAAAATAAAAGCAATAAAGAGTTAGTTGCACAAGCAGTGTCTGACTTTCAAAGAAATCATTACAATGATCTTGAAACTACCGGCGAGGAAGCCTCTTCAGGGAATGGAATAAATAATAAGAAATCAAAAAAGAACGATGAAAAGGAAATTACAGAGGATTTGTATGAAGTAATGGAAATGTACATGCACCCAGATAAAAATGAAACAATCAAAGTCTTAAGTCAGTACAAGAACTGGGATAAATGTGTTGCCGTTTCAACCAGAATTGATGACAAGAACAAGAAAGAATATAGTGAGGATGATATAAAATATTTAGCACAAATATGTCACAACAGAGATTGGTATAACTTTTTGCAGAGTATTTTAACAGAAATACGAGAAAATACTACGTTTTAACTTAAAATGAACAATGTACCTATTGTAAAAACAATATTTAATATATAAATTTATATTTAAAGTGGTTAATGTTCATTTATGGTTGACCTTCTGTCAATTTTTGACAAATTCATACTTAATGTGACAAGGTTTATAGAGCTATGATGAATACTGTGAGATCAAAAGAGGTTGAAAAGAAATATGATATTCCAAATATAATTTTGTATGCATTCAAAGGCACTGAGATTGTAAGTATAGTTACTGAAAAGTCTGCCAACTATTAATTAAGAAATGATTCATTTTAGTGTTATTGTGTCTTCTCATTGATAGTAACATGTGCTCTAAAGTTGTATAGTAATGAGCACATGATATGTCTGGGTGGAATGTTGGGAGCAGTGATCCCTTGCGCTAGTCTTATTATGGACCAGTGGAGTGAGATATGCAACTGGTGCTTGATAGTTTCCTGCATTGTTGCATCAGCATTATCAGCATTTATATCCTACATGAAGGCTCACCCTTCAGAGCTGAATACCGTCAGCTTAATAGTCTTCGGGTTCATGGTTCTGCTCTTGGCCGATGGAATCTGTTCAGTTATTATGCATTACTATTATCCTATCAAATCTAAGATAAGTATTCGCTCAAATAAACTTCCGTCAGAGACTACTCCCTGAACTAAAAATACTTATCAAAGTACTTGATAGATTGAGCATTCACAGATTTAGATTTGGATTTATATCACTTTGCAATAAATTAATATAAAATTGCTTTGCATGATTGCATTGTTAAAAAAATCCAGCGCATCTTATCTCGAGCATATCTATATCTGTATCTATGCTTGTTAACTCTGACATAATTTTACAGTTAGTGAGCAAACATGATACTCTTATGAGTATCCAGTTTTCTTCTAATATTTCAGCTTCTAGAAGTTGAACCTGCTAGAATTCTTGCTATAGTGCCTACGGCTTCCTACAGCCATCAAGTGTTCTTCCAGCCATTGTGGAAAGAACTGGCAAGGCGAGGACATGAAGTCACCCTTCTGACAACAGACCCGATCAGAGACCCAACGCTAAAAACTCTTCGAGAAGTTGACTTGAGTGAGTCGTACAAATGCTGGAACGCTAGCGTTATGGAGATGGTCACTAAGAATGACAATAAGGTTGCCATGCTGCAGTTTATGTTAGATACATTATACACCATCACCGAGCTGCAGTTACAACACCCGCAAGTGCAAGAGCTGTATCACAGCAAAACGGAGCAGTTTGATCTCATAATGATAGAGTATCTCCTGCCCACGATGATGGTGTTCAAGCATAAATACAACGTACCTGTTATTGGCATCGCGTCCTTGGATGTTACGAACAGTGCTCATGATATCGTTGGCAACCCGACGCATTCGATTATGTATCCCAACACAATCGTTCCTTTCGCAGAAGAACCCACTTTCTTGGAGCGCTTACAAGCAATAATGCTCGAAGGGTACTTTGTCATATCAGGGGTCTTTGATATCATGCCAAGATTAAATCAAATCATACGAGACAACCTCGATCCAGCCATGCCTAACATTTTTGAAGTGGCCAAAGACATAGATATGATTTTTGCTAATATTAATCCACTATTTAAAGCCATCCGACCGTTTACTCCTGCGACAATTTCCATTGCTGGTGGACTACATGAAACTGAAATAAAACCTTTACCAAAAGTAATATTAATTTAATAGTTAAATAGACAAAAATAACTACATAATTGTTTTAAGGATCTTGAAACATTTTTAGATGGGGCTCCAGAAGGAGTAATTTATTTCTCTTTAGGTTCGAATGTAAAATCTAAAGATATTTCACCGAAAACTCGACAAGTTATAATCGATACCTTCAAAGAACTACCATATAAAGTTTTATGGAAGTTTGAAGCTGAATCCATGGAAGGTAAACCTGATAATGTGAAAATTATGCAATGGCTACCGCAGCAGGATATTCTGCGGCATAAAAACGTCAAGTTATTTATCAGCCAGGCAGGATTGCAGTCCCTTGAAGAATCACTTTACGCACGCGTGCCTCTGGTAGTGCTGCCTTTCTTTGCAGACCAGGAAGGCAACGCAAAGTGTGTACAAGCTAAAGGTTTGGGCATACACCTGGATCACAAGATCTTGACCGTTGAAAATTTCACGAGGGCTATCTTGGAAGTGATTCGCAATGACAGGTATAAGAGAAAAGTTAAGGAGCTGGCTGACATGGTGCAAGATCAACCGATGAAACCCTTAGACAAAGCAGTTTGGTGGACGGAATACGTTTTAAGACATAAGGGTGCCAAACACTTACACGGACCTAGAATACCTTTCTACCAAAGATACTATTTAGATATTATTGCTTTTCTGGGAAGTTGCCTGATAGTTATCCTCTCAACAATGATCTTTATTGTTAAGAAAATATATACTAAAATATTTTCAAGCAAATTAAACAAAAATACTAAGAAATTTAAAAGCAATTAACAGGATAAATAATGTTGGGCAAGTGTATAATGTACATATAATTCATTAAAAGTTCAATGACCATATATTTTGATAATTCAATGTGTGTATAGTTGCCTATAGTCGACTTAATTCAAACTTTTTCATGTAATAATATATACATATATGTATTACAATAATAAATGTATACATTAACCATATACCCTAAGAAAACCCTATCGAAGTCTTTATTAATCGTGTGAAACCTAGCAAACCCCAAGCAACGAACTATTGCAGTTTATCTCAGTTAAGAAAGTAATCTTAAGGCATGTCTTGATTATTTTGTTTTGTGATTGACCATCTATTCCTTGACAATTTAATAGTTGTATTTTGAAATCTAGTCACAAATCAGATGTATATTCCTATGGAGATGTTTTAGTAAATTGATTTCACTAAAGTCTATTAACCTCAAACTAAATGATATTTATAGTTCAGAACCTACAGAGCTAAGGAAGTCGCGTGTTTCGTGCCGTCCTCTGGTTACCTCTGGCTGTAAGCCATGTCCTATTACATCAACATGTTCTTCAGCACAGAACTGACATGTATTCCTCGGATTGTGGACAAATATATGGGAAAATATTACAGCAATGCCGTGGGGAATGCTCTGACATGGGTGTTTGTGTTATGGTTTGTAGTTCACTATGTTTTTGATTTCTATTTAAATGTAAGTATCATATTTTCAATTAATATCAAACAATCATAACATTAACAACACTATTTGTAGGTCCTACTGAAGCAAATGCAATATAAACAATACTTGCGAAATAGGTTACTAAATGCTCTATGGTTTTGTGGTTTCTATGGCACTGGGTTTCTGTACTGTTTAGGCACAATTGTAAGAAACAACACAAGTATATTTGATTATAGAAGGAACTTGGTGATGGATGGAGGCACAATCCCCATGCACATTTTGATGGGTTTAGGTCTTATTGGCACATTTTTCTTCCAATCATTTGTGTGGACTGCAGTAAAGCATCGCTTTGATTACAGTTGTCTAACATATCTAGCATTGACTTTTTTGCCACTTACAACTTATTATAGCAGGTTGCTATCATTCTTATGTAACTTTCATTCATTAGACAATGTACTAACATTCATTCACTTGTAGGCGAACTGAACTTCTTATCTCTCTATTAGCCTTAATTAGTTTAACAAATTTTATACACAACTCGTTGAGATGCCTTTCATGCACCTTTGGGAAAGGAGATGTGAAGCTTCAATGGTTATTTATGGGATCTATGGGCTTATTGTAATATTTTTCTACGCTTAAGTATTGCATTTTTACAATAATTTTATTACAGCGTCTTCATACACGTTCTAGTTATCCCAATTTTTTTTATTGTACCATTGATCTACAATTTACGACATGGAATTTCGATTCCAGTGGTGATTTTGTGCATAAATCTTGTACTATGGTGGACTGCCGAAGTGTTCTCAAGTGTAAGTATTAATTTATAACGCTTTCTCGGTTGCAAATATATAACAAAATATATTATTTACAGCCGTTATATAAGTATGTAGAACATTGGATAAGGCATCCTGAAGTGAAAAACTTGAGAATATGTCCGAATAATCTGGTGGAATGTGCGCTGTTTCCCATAAGGGAAGACTTCAGTTTTAACATGACCCTCTTACGCAGCGAAATGAAACAAAGGAAAGAAAAGTCAATTGCAAGACGGAAGCCCAAAGACCGTAACGTTTTCGTACAAACACTTAAATGCATGGTGGCAATTCAACGCAAACTGAAGAAGAAGCGCCATTCTGAAAGTTCAGAGTCTGATTCTGAGAGCGAAAAGGAAAAACAAGAAGAGGTAGACAGTTCCGAAGAAGAAACTTCTGAAGAGGAAGAAGAGCAGGAGGAAGATGCTTTAAAGCGTGAATATCAGGAAGAAACCGCTAAGGCATTACAAGAAGATCAAGATCAAACCAACAAGCAGGAAGAAAGAGCACCTGAAAACAAGCAAGAGGATACTTCAGCAAAAAGTAATCCTATAGCGACTGATGACAAAAAGAATGATTGATTTTAACGAAGCGAAGCAATATACGAATATAGTGTGAATTAGCTTATTGACTCACTGATTATTTATTTATAAAGAGTACAAGTATGTACTTTGTTTTACAAAGATTTATATTATACATAGAAATTGTTATACATATTACTATAGGCTACCCTACATACACCGTAACGGCCATATGTTGTTTAATCTTACAATCAGCCGGTGCATTTGTGTAATTTGTTGTTGCTATATTTACAAGAGATTATGTTTTGGCAGTTACTTAAAAATATACGCAGTGTTCTATCTATCGGTTACGCATGAAGTTTATGATAAGTACGCCTATACACAGTGCGAACATCGCCAGCATTGTTGGTTTTTGTGTTATTGATGAATTGCATCCATCTCCTGTGCATGTGAAAATACAGGTGCGATATTCTTTGAGGATATCTCCAGGCTGACGGACGTAGTTACAGTAATTCCCTAGATGCAACGAAGAGCAGAAACGTTTTGCCCCAATGCCTCCTGAAAATGTATGCAAAATATAGTTACACTGTCAGGATGGACCTATTAATGAAATATTTTTTGTATGTATAGGAAGGAAGAATACCATCTAAGCTTGTTGACTTAATGCAATACTGAGCTTCGAAAAGATGTGAGCAGTTTTGTGGCTGCAAGCCCCCCATGTGAATCATGCCATCAGAGCAGTCCAATGTCTGAGCCGAAGAGCACTGGTAACAGTTAATCCCGCCAGCTAAGCAGAGGGTAAGTAATAGTTTGTTAGTACATATCATGATGAAAAGTTAAAAACACCAAAAGCCAGACAGACGATGCACATGTTATGGTTAAGTTAAAATGTTAGATCATGATGAGTCCCCAAGCCTGTGTCAAACACTGTAAGAATTTGATTGTACCTTCGAAACGACCGGTATGTTTTACGCAATATTGAGCATCATACACATCGTCACATGATTCCGGCTGAAGATCGTTGTCGCTGTTAAGCCCTTCCCCGCACTGGAATGGGTCTGAGGAATCTGTGCTTGTGCATAGATAGCAATTGATTGCCAGAGCTGGTAGTAGGATAGAATAAAAATGGTTAAAACTGAAATACTTAAGAGGCGCTTGGAGGAAAGTGAATTTATTGATTATTACTTGAAGATTCACTTGTCGCCTGCATACGTACTTGGCGCTCTGCCAGTGAAGACGCATGATGATTGCATAAAAGCACGTTTCATTCAAAATTGCTTGCCTTTGCACATACACTTTGCTTCGTCTATACATTTTGAGCGAAGTGAACTTTTTCAAAGTTTTATATGAATATTTAATATGTATTGCTATAACGCCAGGACACTTTGTAGATGCGGTGCGATGCGTATGAGGAGGATGAATGTAACACCGATAATCACGCAGAATTATTCATTGGGGTTTCGGCAACGAATTCGTTCGTGTCTTCATCCACCTTATTCCAATCGCATTTGCATTTCAATTTTGCGCGTTCGTTCGTACATCTATTGCGTCGATAATACGGACTTTAATCACGTATACACATATGAATTTGTATCTCAATGTTATTGTTATAACGGAAATGTAGTTAGTTGATAAAAATATTTATTTAATATCATAACATGGTATATCAGTTGGACTTGAAACAAAAGCAACTAATCGGAAGTTTAAACCCACAAAAGTACTGATAAACTTTGAAATGAACTAATAATTGTTGAAATTACAACATGGAAGAGCACATCTTGACACCTGATGGTATAGCTTGTCTAACGCTATATTGCGATTTGAAAAATATCTTCAA
>NBZA01001019.1:20001-39379 GCA_003054995.1 Aleochara bilineata
TAGTGGGCACAGGTATCGATCAAGAGACGTTGGCAACCTGGGCCAAGCATATGGCCATTGCTGAGGGCTCAGTGGAGACCAAGCCAAGTCCATACAAAGGGGGCGAGATCAGGTCAGATAAGGGCGGCAAACTTGCTTTTGTTGCCATTGCAACAGAGGGTGCATCATTCAACACGAAAGATTTCCTCGCTTTGGAAATCCTGAAGTGTACTTTGGGCTCAAGTCCCAGTGTAAAGTACGGTACCACCACTGGTCTGTTGAACCGCAAATGTGGTGATGGATATTACGGCGCTCACGGCCTGAACATAGGCTATTCAGACTCCGGTCTCTTTGGTGTGTTGATTGGAGCACAAACAAAAGATGCCTGCAAGGTTGTCGAGAGCTCGATGCATGTTCTTAGGAATCCAGATATCAGCGATAGCGATTTGAAACGGGGGGCTAACATGCTGAAGATGGAAATTTTCACTTCGTGTGCAGGTAGGGAGGCTCTTGAATTCATGGGCAAACATGCTTTGTTCTGTGGAAAAGTGCCCAATTGCGATGAGCTGATATCAGTAGTGGATAGCATTAGCTTGAGCGACGTACAAAAAGTAAGTTACTGACACTCCCAATTGAAGGATATTAGAATTTTTACCAATTAATTCTTTAACAGGTTGCAGATAAAATCAGCAAAAGTAAGATGTCAATGGTGTCGGTGGGTAACCTGAGCAATGTACCTTTCCTGGATGAATTGAATTAATATCAATTGAAACAATAGTGAAATCACCAACAAAATATGTCAGGGTGCATTATATACTCTGATTCTTTAATTTTATTTGTACATTAATTTAATAAATGTTAAACCGGACACAAACTTCAGTTAAGTTTGTGACAAGTATTCTAATTATTGTAAACTATAAAAAGCAAGCGTAACATAGATACATATTTGGTTAATTTTGCTTAAATGCTCAGTGTAAGGACATTAACTAATCAAATCGTAGCAACGATAAGTATACTTATAAATAACAGGATTATAATCACCCAATAGACGCAACTTTTATCTCGTTGACCAATCACAGTTACATTGCGAGTTTCGGCTGATACACGCGCATCCGTCCGCTCCATGTGGTCGCCCAAATCATCAAGAATATCTGCAATAAATAAATTGTTTTATCTGCTCATGTTATCTTCCATTTGCGCACTAACCATTGTGTAAATCCACTTCGGAACTTATAGTTTCAGCGATGTTTTTCTGCCTTGCAATTATTTTCGACAAGTTATCCAAACCTTGTTCTTGCGCTAGAAATCAAACAGATTATTGTAAGTCAAGTTCACAAAGAACTGTCAATATACATACCTTGCAATAACCTTTGTTTGTCTCTTTGTAAATCTGCGGTGCTAGCGTTTGCTACTACTAGAAGACTATCATCATCTTGTCCCTGCCAGCTTGAAGCAGGTCCCCCTAACAATGCCTGTCGGTTATCTCTCACTGCTGCAGATACTTCATTGAACATTTTATCCATCTGTAAACCTTTCGACTTCAACAATTCAGCTTGCTGGCTTCGCCTTTCAATTTCATCATATGTTCTAAAACAGTTACCAAATTAAACAATTACATTAAACCTCCTCTCTATAGTTACATTGATCTTGTAGTTATTGTTTGATCCAACTTAGTTCTTAACTGATCTACTTCATTGTTGTATTGTTTAAGCCTTATACGAATATTTGCAGAAATTTTTGAGTAAGTTTCACTACTTCTAGGCTCCTTCTGTCTTGCTATGAGCTGTTCCATGATATCCCTTTGCAGTTTTTCACACGACTCATACTCCAAAACCCTAAACGTACCATAAAGTTTATTAATATTTTTTTATTTCGGATGTTTTTTTAAAATAATAAATCATATGTAGACTTACCAAGGATCATCGCCAATATTTAATAAAGCCATTTTATTAAAATTGCAAAAACTACAATATATTTCAAAAACAATTAAGATATATGGCTAAACAAATGTAAATTGTTATAAATAAACAAATATTATCTTACACAATAAAGATATTTCAGATAATGTATTGAGTATAAACAGCATTTTAAGTTATTGTACAGCGCACCGATGAGTTGTGTGGTTAATTTTGACGTTTTGAGTTTGCATTTGTTGGTGCTTGCGTTGCATTCAGTAATGCCAGGGCACTTAAAGCATTTCTTCTTTCCCGCTTAATTGTGTTTCTAATACAAAAGTTGAAAATTGCGCCTCATCGCGTCACATTTGTGATGAACGTCATTGTTTAAACGTATATAGTGTTAATATATATTACTTTTTAACTGGTTTATTTATTGGTAACTTTTTACTTCTCCGTTCAGCCGTTAAAATAAAAATCGTAAGTAATCATAACCTCTAAGTCTCATGCTGAAGAAACTCATAAAATAGTGTTAAACTCAATTTTAGAAATTATGTCGACAAAACGGAGACGAGGCAGTCAAACCCAGGAGCGAGAACGTGGCCAACCACGTACAAAACGTATAAAATGTAAGGCATTTGGTTATCACTCTTTTCGTGCGTTTGCTTAACTAATGAGTGTTCGCTTTCAGTTACATTAGAAAATGTACATTTATCATCAATTACTACAAATGGTAATGTTTTTGTCACTGGTACTGGTGACGTGGGTCAGCTTGGTTTGGGGCCTGACATTTTAGAGAAGACGAGACCTTCCTTGATCAACATGGAACATGAAATCATTGATATATGTGCAGGGGGTATGCACACTGTATGTTTAACAAAAGATGGAAGGGTAAGATTTTCTCTTTCTAACAACTTAGGAGCAAGTTAGTAAATATGTCTTGTTGTGCAGGTTATAACTTTTGGTTGCAATGATGAAGGTGCCCTGGGACGCGTTATAAAAGAAGACGGCGAGTGCGACCCAGACTTTGTTGATCTTCCGGGCAAAGTTATTCAAATTTCAGCGGGCGATTCGCACACGTGTGCGCTACTTGAGGATGGACGTGCGTTTGCGTGGGGAACATTCCGTGACTCGCATGGTAACATGGGACTGACATTGCGCGGCAACGAAAAGCTGCCAATTCATGTGATGGAGGATCAACACGTGATGAAGATTGCCTCGGGCGCAGATCACATAGTGTTTCTGACGCGCTTCGGCGAGATTTACACCTGTGGTTGCGCCGAGCAAGGCCAATTAGGGCGCACCACGAGCAGAGGCAGTGGACGCACGGCGCGCAATGGCGTCGGCAAGGCGCAGATCTCTAAGCTCTTGTTGCCGTCGCCGATCAGCTTGACTCCGCGCTTTAAAGACCACTTTGAGGATATATGGGCTGGCACTTATGCGACGTTTGCAAAGGTTGCCGGTAAGAATGACGTCATTGTTTTCGGGTTAAACAATTACTACCAGATCGGATTGGACTCCACGGTGCCACAATATTCGCCTATCAAGAGTCTGGAGTTTTCGAAGTACCAATGGCAAACGATTGCTTGCTCTCAGCATCACACTATCGCGCTCACCCAGGATGGTAAAGTGTATGCTATTGGCAGGAAGGAGTATGGCCGATTGGGATTGGGTGACACTACCGAGGATGCTCAAGTGCTGACGCAGATTCCGGCTTTGGCCGATAAGAAAATTATTGCGATTGGTGTTGGCGCTGCCCAATCATTTGCGGTTACCGATAATGGTCAGTTTTGATTGTAATAATCTAACTTAATATTATTATTTGTAATTTGTTGGATGTTTTTAGGCGATTTGTATGGTTGGGGAATGGGTACTGGTGGTCAATTGGGTACAGGCAACGAGGACGACTGTACAGTGCCGACTCTTATCAAAGGTAAACAAATTCAGGACAGGAAGGTCATCAGAGTTGCGAGTGGAGGACAACATACAGTAATCCTAGCCCTAGCAGCGGGAGAAAACAATAACAAATCGGAAACGACCGTCAAGAATGGCACCAAGAAGGTGGAAAACAAGACAAATGGCGAGAAGAACAAGGCCACAGACACTGAGAAATCGATGGATGTGGAAGAGCAACAAAGAGAGCCAACAACTAATACGAAAGATTAACTACATTTCGGGTGTAATTCCGTAAGAGGCATTTACAAGTACCACAAATAAATAATTAGTAATGCGGCGGAGTTATTAGAATATTTGTACTTACGACGATTGATTCATTTGCGCATATATGTAAATGTATATTGGGTTTCATTTTGTACCGTCTTGTTTTTGATGTGTTTCCGCTAGTGTGTTCATTTATTGTTAACTTATAAATTGATTTCTTTAGGAAACATTGATTTGACCAAATTTAAGTTTAAATAAATAAAGTTAAATAATTTCATAGGGTTTTCTCTTCTTTCGGTTGGTACACATGCCACAATCACCAGAATTTAAAAATGGCGCTCTAGTTGAACTGTTAAGAATTTATTCAACTTGCAATAATCACAGCATAGTTACCTCTTGCAAACTAGAGTATTTGATTCGAAAAGATCACATTGTTTAGCTGCATACAAGGAACTTCGAGAGCGTTGTCATCTGCTCCCCAGGTTCAAAGTCGTCATCACTTGCTTCATCCGATCGTCCGAAGTCGATCTCTGAGCTGTCGATGCTGTCCTCCCAGTCCACGGACGAAGTGTCAGATTCTGAATCCGTATCGGATTCCTGATCGCTGGGTGAGATGTAATTAGCACCTTGCAGCATTATATTCGTAAATTTCTGCATTAAAAAGGCAAAATAAGCTAGATTTGTCAACATTTTCTACAATAAGTTTAGTATGCAATCCGAACCTCTAATGTTTCTTTTCCAATAAATATGGGATTGTCTAGAAGATTTATTTTATAAACGTGTCTGAGTTGATTTAGAATTTGTTCGTCCAACGATGTAATCGAGTTATTATGGAATAGTAAGTAGCGTAGGCGTTTCAAATTGCAGAATTCTCTAGGTATTGAGGTAAATTTGTTATGAGCAAAATTGACATGCCCTAGCATTTTCAGGTTGCCAAACGTAGTTGGCACTGATTGGATCTGATTATTGTCCATAGTCAGCCACCTTAAAAAACAGTACAATCTTCAATACATAATGAATTCTAAAATTAAATTGCATTGCTCACCTTAAGTTCTGTAGTTTACAGAGACCTTCAGTGATTTGCGTTATAAAGTTATCTCGAGCACCAAACGTGTCTAACTTTTTCAAGTTTTGAATCTCCTCAGGAATACCAGTCAGAGAACAAGAATTGCACCACAGGTACTCTAAGTTCGTCAAGCAACCAATAACTTCCGTTAGATCCCTAATGGGATTATGGCCAATGTTTAAAAACTTGAGTAAGGGCAATTCCTTCAGAACTTTGGGAAACGCATCTAGCTTATTGTAGTCTAAAGCCACAGTATGCAAATTTTTCAACTGATGGATAGTGAACGGAAGATCTTGGATTTTATTATGTGCGAGGAGCAACTCGGCGAGCTCTTCGCAATTCGTGATTGCGTCAGGCAGAGTTTCAATGTCGAAGTCTTCAAGTGTAAGGCACGTTGCCTTCGCCAAGATGGCATCTTCAATTTTGGCAAGTGTGTGGTTGTGTTGGATGTACTCGAAGAGCGGATTCATGCCTGACACATATTAACCTGTCCATCCACCGCGAAATGGAATTGAACAATTTAAGACACCTCACAAGATTAAGCACAAAGCAATAGTTTGATTACATGTTTGCATGTGATTCATTATTTGCTGTTTATTTTCGAGTTAGTTCTTTACTTTTTCATCATAAACACTGGGAGTTTTCGTAAGTTATATCACATTAATTTGTAAAATTTTACAGCTGAAATGTTTCGGTCAGCTGATAATGCCAAAAATGTAAACAGCATAGCACATAGCACATCAGCGACATCACTTTCAAAACCTATTCACATCTGCAATCAAAATGGCGCTGAGTGGCTTCGCGGCAGTATGTCAGAGCGTTATCTACTAAAAGAATTAAGATAATGGCTTAAAACCAACATTTTAATTATAAACAACATAGTTTATAATCGTGCAAGAATATTTGTGGTGCAACCACGTCATTGTTTTACAATTCGTGCGTGAAATTTCAGAGGAATTCGTTGTTGTTAAAACCTAACCTACGGGTTATATTTTATTTTGTTTGTGATTTTAATTTTACACCCAAACTAAGAGTACATTATGGCTGATAGCGATGATGACGATTACAATGACGGAGTAAACTTGACTGGATTTCTTTTTGGCAATATTGATGAATCTGGAAAGTTGGACAGTGATGTGTTTGATGCCGACACTCAGAGACAGTTAGCATCTCTCGGAAAGTAAGTTTTCTTTTCTATGTAGAGAATGAAATAATATATAATAATTTAACGTGTTCAGATTAGGAATTGGCTCACTATTGACCGACTTAATAGCCGAAGATCAGGCAAACAAAACTGATGCAAACCAAGATGAAAACAAAGATGACAGTGACGAAAAGCCTGAGTTCCACTCACAGGATTCTGCATACGAGTCTTTGGGAGATTCTCAAGGGGAGGATGTCAAATCTCCTGGGGCTGTTGATTTTTCAGACATAACAGAACTAGCCGAAGACGAAGCAATTGAGGTAAAGGAGGAACCATTCGATGAGAATTATGATGGCGACGACGAATTGAAGCCCAAGGATAAGGAACTAATGCCACCACCACCTCCAAAACTTGAGGAATCTATGAGTTCTGAAGAGAAGCGAAGATTGGAGACGCCGCTTGCGGCTATGTTACCATCTAAATATGCAGACGTCGATGTGACCGTGCTCTTTCCGGACTTTCGCCCTGGCCAAGTAATTCTAGTTATCCCACTTAAAAAAGAGTATTATATACGTATGAAGTTGTAGGTTTTGCGTTTTTCAAGACTGTTTGGTCCAGGGAAACCAAGTAGTTTGCCGAATATCTGGCGAAACGTGCGGAAAAAGCGGAAGAAACGTAAGATCAGAGAGAACCAGGCTGAGCACGATTCGGAAAGCGGATCAGAAGAGGAGAGACCAAGGAAGAACCGTGGCTGGAGCTTCGACTATGCACCGACGCCAATGCCGACGGAGTGCATGAGTGATGACGAGGAGAAGTTCAAGCGCAAGCAGGAACTCGTCGCGGTGGATACAAAGAAAGATGACAAGGCTGCAAAGGACGACAACGGGCCGAAAGTTGCCGACTGGCGTTTTGGGCCCGCACAAATCTGGTACGATATGCTGGAGGTTCCCGAAACTGGAGACGATTTTAATTATGGGTTTAAAGTAATTGAAAATGCTGAGAAACTAGAGAAGGAGGCGGAGAAATTGGATAAAGAAGAAGAAGAAGAAGGAGATTTAGAATTTCCGGATGATTCTTTCCTTATGGTGACGCAACTGCACTGGGAGGATGACGTTGTCTGGGATGGAAATGACATTAAGAATAAAGTGCTTCAGAAATTGAATTCGAAGAGCAACGCTGCAGGATGGGTGCCTACGAGTGGCAATCGCACTGCGCAAGCGTTCAGCCAGCCAGGAAAGGGCGGCGTGATGCCGTCGAGTAGCTCGGGGAGAGTGCCGCCGATTCCAGCACCGCCACTTCCTGGTTCGAAGCAGTCCAAGGCGCAGATGTTGCTGAATAAGCCGCGCATGGAGGAGCAGGACGACACCTGGTACTCTATTTTTCCCGTCGAGAATGAGGATCTAGTCTATGGTATTTGGGAGGATGATGTTATCTGGGACGCGGAAAGCATGAAGTCGGTTCCTAAACCATCCATCCTAACATTAGACCCTAACGATGAAAATATCATTCTTGGGATCCCAGACGACATCGACCCCTCAAAGCAAATCGCCGGTCAAACACCAATGCCCAAAGTTAAAATTCCTCACCCACATGTCAAGAAATCTAAGATTCTGTTGGGGAAAGCTGGAGTAATCAATGTTCTTCAAGAAGATACACCTCCGCCGCCCCCTAAGTCTCCGGATAGGGATCCGTTTAATATTTCTAATGATATCTACTACATGCCTCGTTCCACAGAGTCTACATTGCGACTTAAAGTTGGAGGAGGCAACCTTATACAGCATTCTACTCCTGTTGTGGAGTTGCGTGTGCCTTTTATTCAAACACACATGGGTCCAATGCGTCTGCGCAATTTCCATCGGCCTTTAATGAAGCGTTTTTCTCATGGACCGCTTTCCACACCTGGTCCGCATTCTATTGCTGCGTTGTTAAAATACATCAAGAAGAAAGCCAAGCAACGCGAAGCCGAGCGTATGGCGTCTGGAGGTGGAGATGTTTTCTTCATGCGAACGCCTGAAGATCTCACCGGTCGTGATGGCGATCTCATTCTACTTGAGTTCTGCGAAGAACATCCGCCTCTCATGAATCAGGTGGGTATGTGTTCCAAGATTAAGAACTACTACAAGCGTAAAGCCGGGAAAGATCATGGGCCGCCGACTTACAAGTACGGTGAAACAGCCTACGCGCACACCTCACCTTTCTTGGGTATTCTAAGCCCAGGACAATCAATTCAAGCCGTTGAGAATAACATGTATCGTGCCCCGATATATGAGCATCGGATGAATGAGACGGATTTTGTGATCATTCGAACCAGGAATCAGTATTACATTCGTGAAGTGGACGCCATCTTTCTTGCTGGACAGGAGTGTCCTTTGTACGAAGTTCCCGGGCCGAACTCTAAGCGAGCGAACAATTTTGTTCGCGACTTTCTGCAAGTTTTCATTTATCGTCTCTTCTGGAAGAGTCGAGATACTCCCAGAAGGATTAAAATGGACGACATTAAGAGGGCGTTTCCTTCACATTCTGAAAGTAGTATTCGAAAGCGTCTCAAATTATGCGCGGACTTTAAGCGCACGGGCATGGATTCTAATTGGTGGGTCATCAAACCAGAGTTTCGGCTGCCTTCTGAGGAAGAGATTCGCGCTATGGTTTCGCCCGAGCAATGCTGCGCGTATTTCAGCATGATCGCGGCGGAACAACGACTGAAAGATGCCGGGTACGGTGAGAAGTTTCTTTTCACACCGGCGGAGGACGACGACGAAGAGATGCAACTCAAGATGGACGACGAAATCAAAGTAGCGCCGTGGAACACGACCAGGGCTTATATTCAGGCGATGAAGTCAAAGTGCTTGTTGCAGCTGACCGGCCCTGCGGATCCGACAGGTTGTGGGGAAGGCTTTAGTTATATTCGTGTACCAAACAAACCAACGGTTAGTATACTTCACATTTTAAAATGTATTTAAACGTAGTTGAACGATTGATATTTCTATAGCAAAGTAAAGAAGAACAAGAATCGCAACCGAAACGAACTGTAACAGGAACCGACGCCGATTTGCGACGTTTGTCCTTGAACAACGCCAAAGCTCTGCTAAGAAAATTTGGGGTTCCAGAGGAAGAAATCAAAAAGTTATCTCGTTGGGAGGTGATCGATGTCGTGCGAACGCTTTCAACTGAAAAGGCGAAAGCTGGTGAGGAAGGCATGGATAAGTTTTCTCGAGGAAATCGGTTTTCTATTGCGGAGCACCAAGAACGGTATAAGGAAGAGTGCCAGCGAATCTTCGACTTGCAGAATCGGGTGCTGTCGAGTAACGAAGTTCTCTCAACTGACGAGGGCGAAAGTTCAGATGAAGATTCTGACGAAGACATTGAAGAAATGGGGAAAAACATCGAAAACATGCTGAGTAACAAAAAGACTAGTTCTCAGCTATCCCTAGAGAGGGAAGAGCAAGAACGACAGGAACTACGTAAGATGATCATGGAAGAAGATAAAAAATCGAAAGAGAAAAAAGATAGTAAAGACGATGATGCCGATGGAGGTAATTTTAGTCAGCAAGGGCGTGTTTTAAAAATCTTCCGCACGTTCAGGAATCCTGAGGGTAAGGAGTTCACGAGGGTGGAATATGTGCGCAAAGCGGCTGTGATTGATGCGTATGTAAAAATCCGAACCACAAAGGATGAGCAATTTATACGACAGTTTGCTACGCTTGACGAAGCGCAGAAAGAAGAGATGAAGCGCGAGAAGCGTCGCATTCAAGAGCAGTTGCGGCGAATTAAGCGAAATCAGGAGAGAGAAAGACTTGCAATGGGCGGTGGTTCAAGTTCCAGCATCAAACACACCAGTTCGTTGGTGGAAAAACCTACCACTTTGGAAGAAGCTCCTGCACCAGCGCCACTCTCACCTGTACCAAGCACTACCAAGGCCTCCTCGTTGAGTTCGCCACCGAAGAACAAGAGTCGGAAAACGAAACTAAAACCGGATCTCAAATTGAAATGTGGAGCATGTGGCAACGTCGGTCACATGCGGTAAGTGTTAAAGTGAAGATGCATAGAGAATATTATATCTTATTCATATTTTTCAATTGAAGTACGAACAAGGCATGTCCACTCTACCAATCCTCATTGGGTGGTGGTTCAGCGCCGCTGAGCGTCGCAATAAGCGAAGAGCAAGAAGAAGAAATTGAGAAGCAGCTTAACACCGATGACGAGGATTTGGTAAATATAGACGGGACGAAAGTAAAACTCTCCAAGAGATTACTACATGTAAGGGTCACTTTATTTTTTGCACGCTTTACAACGATGCATGTTTTCTAGAATGCGAAAGCAATGAAGAAAAAACATTTATTATTGAAGGGTCAACGAGACGCGTTTGGAGGTCGGAAGCGTAAACGTCCGCCGAATGACATCCACTGCGACTACCTCAAGAAGCACGCCAAGCCTGCCAATCGTCGCCGCACCGATCCGGTCGTCGTCCTGTCCACCATCTTGGAGAACATTCTCAACGAGCTGCGTGATATGCCCGATGTTCAGCCTTTTCTCTTTCCGGTCAATCCTAAGTTGGTGCCTGATTACAGTCGCATCATAAATCGTCCAATGGACCTGCAGAGCATCCGTGAGAATCTACGGCAAAAGCGGTATCAGAGTCGCGAAGAGTTTCTTGCGGACGTGAATCAGATTGTTGAGAACTCGACGTTGTATAATGGCCCGAAGAGTAGCCTGACAATCATTGCGCAACGTATGCTCCAGAAGTGCGTAGAGCGTCTTGCCGAAAAGGAAGAACGCTTGATGCGCTTGGAGAAGGTAATTAATCCACTCTTGGATGATAATGATCAGGTGGCGTTGACGTTTATTCTGGATAACGTGGTGAATACCAAGCTGAAAACTATGTCAGAATCTTGGCCATTCCTTAAGCCGGTGAACAAAAAGCAAGTGAAAGACTATTATACGGTTATCAAGCGCCCCATGGATTTGGATACGATTTCTCAGAAAGTTGCCTCGCACAAATATCACAGTCGACATGAATTTCTAGTGGACGTGATGCAGATTCTCGAAAACTGCACCTTGTATAATGGGAAAGATTCTTCGTTTACGCAGAAAGCTGAACAGTTGGTGAAAGTTTGCAAGTCAACATTAGACGAGGTATGTTTATATTCAATGTTGATTTGTGAATTTTTAAGCATTTTGTTTGTGTTACAGTACGATGAACACCTTACACAGTTAGAAAACAAAATATCATTAGCGCAAGAACGCGCCCACGAAGACGACGACCTTGCGTGGATGGGCGGCGATGAAGAGAATTACACGATAGCCGAACCGGATCGACAGAGCTTTGCCAGCTCACCTGAACATGGGTTCCAGAACAAGACCTATGAAGATTTAGACTATGTGGATGTTGAAGGTGGGCTGCATCATGGAAATGATGAAATGTCCTACAAGAAGGGTAAATCGCCTCGTACTAAGAAACATTCCGGCGAGGTTGGCACCCTGGAGGAAGACCTGCAGTTCTCTAGCGAGGAGGAACTGGACGAAGTGCCTCTGCATGAGTTTGAGGACAATAAGGAGGGAATTCTTATTTCGGCGGAAATTCCTATGGAGGGCACGGCTGATGATGATAGTCAACAGGTAGCTGAGGCGATGGTCCAACTTGGTACGATGGGTTACTACCAGACTGAAGGCGAAGGTGATGTGATGGGCGAGGGCTCCGATCAACCAATGATGTTTAAGGAGGAAAGTATGGATGTGGACCCCAACTACGACCCCTCAGACTTTCTTATGTCGGGATACCGTCCCATGCGCATCAAAGATGAGCAGAATACAAACCCTGCCCAAGAACCTTTGAAGATTGATGAAGATTTGGCGATTAGTGAGAGCGACGACGAGAATCAGAATATTGATAATCCGAGCAACATTGAGCAACAATATACTGCCCAACCGGATGATGATGACGGCATTTGGTTTTAGGTTTCACTTTAGTTTGATCATTTTTAAGAAAATTATATTTAGAAAAATAGACTTTATGGTTGCATGCGCAAGGCACCATCCAGACGGATGGTTTCGCCGTTCATGACTGGGTTCTCGATTATATGCTGCACCAGTTGAGCGTATTCGTTCGGATGCCCTAAACGCTGAGGGAATGGAACCGATTTTGCGAGGAATGCACGCACTTTATCCGGTAACGAACTCAGCAATGGTGTTTCGAACAAACCTGGCGCGATAGTACAGACGCGAATACCATGTGAAGATAGATCACGTGCCATTGGCAATGTCAATCCTATAATCGCTGCCTTCGAGGACGCGTACGCTGTTTGCCCCATTTGACCTTCATAACCTGCTATACTCGCAGTGTTTATAATCACGCCGCGTTGGCCATCTTGGTTCGGTTCGTTTTCGCCAATTAAACCGCAGGCCAGTCTGGCGACATTAAACGTACCAACAACATTCACCTGAAAATAAACACAAATTAGGCAAATGTATAAATGTACTATTAAATGAAAACATTGCATTACATTTATAACTTTTGCAAAATCATCAAGTTTGTGCGGCAGTTTCTTGTTGAAGTTGTAAGTCTTAAATGCAACTGCGATACCAGCGCAGTTTACAACATTATCCAGCTTGCCAAATTGATTTTTGGTGGCATCTAATGCGTCTTGTACATCTTTCTCAGATGTTACCTATAAGGATTGATAATGGTTAAAATATTTTGTATATAGAGCAAGTTAAATAATTATTTTACATCAACCGGCGCAAATAAAGCATTTTTTTCTCCAATTGAACTTGCAAGTTCGGCACCTTTTGAACTTGGAAGATCACAAATCACCACTTTACCACCCTGTTGTATTAGCCTTTCAACGGTAGCCTTTCCCAGCCCTGAGGCTCCACCAGTAACCAAGGAAACTGTATTCTAATATGACAAAACAATAAAGTTTTGAATTTCGTTAATTTATGACAGTTGTTAAAGTATGTACTTACTTTAAGCATTGTGGAGTTTAAATATCAGAAATCAAACGAGAGGATCAAAGGTTGAAGTACCTTATCGGTGAATATAACCAAGAAACTGACTTGCGTCCCGTTTAAAACGAGAATGAGTTCAACGGTTGCAATAAAACTGGTATAATGCATACATATATTGCAATAACAGCTAAAATAGAGGGGGTGCATAAGATTATGCCTTATCTATGCTGTAAATAAATATGTATGTTGATACACATTTTTTGCGAAATCAAAAACAAATACATACATATATATTATTTTAAATTATGTAATTTTGTTGCCTAGAAGCGTTTCTCATTATATGACCATAAAACATATTCTTTAGATTAAACATTATCAAACAAAAATTTTAAATTTTACATAAAAGGTTTGGTTTAAAAATGTTTATCTAAAATAGGCAACTTTTAAAACATGTTTACTAACACATCTTAACTAACCCAGCGCCATAACCTCGTTTTTTCACGCAACGCCAGCACGTGTTTCGGCATCGCTTCCTAAGTTACCTCGTTTTTCACTTTTAATTGTTATTTAAGTAAATTTAAAGTAAAATATGTCGGAAGTTGGTAAGTAACAATTAATTTACAATTAAAACTTTCTTATACGGTATTTTTTTAAGTTTAAGTTTGTTTATCAGTAATTTAACAATGTGCATGAATGTTTCTTGACCACTATCAACATTTATTTGATTGTCATTCTTGCAGAAATGAAAAAAGAAAAAAAGAAGAAGAACAAAGACAAAGCTGTGGCCGAAATCCAGCAAACTAGTGATTTCCAGCTAGAATCATCTTCAAAAGTTCCCTCTTTGGATAGTTCAAAATGGCCACTATTACTTAAAGTAAGTATTCAATTGCGTCTTAACTTATGCAAAGATTAACTATTTCAAAAATGTGTTCTTTAATTTATATGTTTGTATTTTGCTAGAACTTTGACAAGCTTAATGTGCGCACGTGCCATTATACACCTTTACCTTTTGGGTCCTCTCCACTCAAAAGGGATATTGTTGAATATATGAAGTCCGGGTACATCAACCTGGACAAACCAAGCAACCCCAGCAGTCATGAGGTTGTAGCATGGATAAAACGCATTTTAAAGGTGGAAAAAACTGGCCATTCTGGAACACTTGATCCAAAAACCACAGGTATAAAGTTACCAAACATTATATTCCTTCTTTTCATGACTTATGTGTGTGGAAATATGCAATAAGTTTATGAAGTAAGGTACATTTTTCATAACTGCACTATAATAATAGAATATATCATTATGTTACTAGCATTATCTTTATTGGAGTACGGAAATTAATTTATTTTTTCCTTAGGTTGTTTGATTGTTTGCATCGACCGAACAACTCGTCTGGTAAAATCTCAACAATCAGCCGGCAAAGAGTACGTTGCCGTCTTTAAGTTGCATTCCACCGTTGAAGGAGGTACAGCTAAAGTTCTTCGCGGTTTGGAAAGACTGCGTGGAGCGCTCTTCCAGCGGCCACCACTGATTTCCGCCGTCAAGCGTCAACTGCGCGTGCGTACAGTGTTCGATAGCAAACTCTTTGATTATGATGAAAACCGCAACATGGGTGTCTTCTGGGTGAGCTGTGAGGCTGGCTCTTATATCCGTACCATGTGCGTGCACTTGGGCCTCGTACTCGGTGTCGGCGGGCAAATGTTAGAGTTGCGACGGGTACGCTCTGGCATTCAGTCCGAAATGGACGATACTGCAACTTTGCATGACGTCATGGACGCCATGTGGTTGTATGAAAACTACAAGGACGAGACGTACCTCAGACGGGTGATACGTCCTTTAGAAGGCTTGCTTATTGGCCATAAGCGTGTCATAATGAAGGACAGCTCAGTGAATGCAATTTGCTATGGTGCCAAGATTCTCTTACCAGGTGTGTTGCGATATGAAGACGGTATTGAGATGAACGAAGAAATTGTTATTGTCACTACAAAGGGTGAGGCTATTGCATTGGCCATAGCTTTGATGACCACGGCAACGATGGCGAGTTGTGATCATGGTATCATCGCAAAACTCAAGCGCGTGATCATGGAGCGCGATACATACCCACGTAAGTGGGGCTTGGGTCCACGTGCTTCGCAGAAGAAGAACCTCATGGCCCTTGGCCAGTTAGACAAACACGGAAAACCCAATGAACTTACCCCGAAACATTGGCTGCAAAGTTATGTGGATTACAGTATAGTTAAGACGGAGGGTGACGATGAAACGCAGAAGAAGCGTAAGGTCAGCGTGTCCAGTGATACGGCCGGCGCTGAAACTGTAGCGGCTTCTGAAGCGCAAGCTCCAATGGACGTGGATGTACAAACGAAGCAAAAGAAGAAGAAGCGAAAGAAGGCTGAAGGTGGCGAGGAAGCAACAGCAACAGAGGTTAGCACGAATGAAAGTACAGAACCAGAGGCGGAAGAAGCTAAGAAGGAAAGGAAGAAGAAGAAGAAAAAGGACAAGACAAAGGATAATGAGGACGAAGAGAGTTAATTCTTTTGATTTTATTAATTAACGCGCATGTTTGCTTACAAACAAGAATAAGAAAATTCTATTTTTTCATCAATTGTTTGTCTACGTTTGATAGAATGTTCAATTATTTCCTGAATTAAGTTAAGTTTCTTGTATGAAATAATAAAAGTTTTATATCCATAGAGGTATCAGGATAGTAAAACCTGGTAATTAAATGTTCAAGAATTTATAAAATAAAGTATTGTCTAGGGACTTTTGTTTTCTGAACGTATGCAACCATCCTCAACGCTTACAATATTTACGTAAGCGTTGTTATATTCAGAGATTTAATTATGTTTTACTTTAGATAGCGTTATAATCTATTTTTTCTAATAGATTTTTTTGTTTTTATACTCAGTAGAAATTTAAAATTTGACGGATTTTTAGAGAATTTTTATAGGTTGGTATGGTTGGCAGCACTGGCTGCACCAAATTAGAAGCATTATGGGTAGTTGTTAGAAGCTCGCGAGCCGGCATGTTTTCTGTTGCCTATGTGAACTGCGATCAACAGTTTTAAAATACTATCCGTTCATTTTGCATTTATTCATTTGTTTTAATACACAACCACTGAGTAGTTAGGTGGGACACATGTAACACGCTAGCATTTCGATTAAATCGGCGATAATGGGCGATATTACCGGGCGCGAAGTTCTGCTTGCAGCGTTCACCGAGCGTGAGTGGCGTAGAGTTCCCTCCGAAATCGCCAAAAAGCTAGAAACATACATTGGAAGCAAATTTGATGAGCTGATCACTGCCAAGGCCCTGTTGGAGACAAAGAGCTATAATGCTGGTAAGTAAAACCTTAATTTTTCTGCCGGCACACATGTAATTCTTCATCTCTGCATACAGTACATACATTGTCGGACATACAAGACAGGTTCGAAACGCTGAATCACGACTATGAAAAGACCAATAAAAAGCTGGAACATGCAAATACCACTATTAAAGAGCTGGAGAATCAGCTCAGCAATTCAGTCGCTGATGTCTCCTCGATGCAAGCAAACTGCAACCGGTTGGAAAATGATTTGGCTGAGTTGAGGAGCCAGCGAAATGCAGTGATCTCGGAGAAAGAAGAACTAGGCAGGACGTTGGTCCGACGTGAAGGGGAGTTGGAAAGAATGCAATGCGAGCTCAACACTCTAACTAAGCAATTAGAAGAAGCTGTCGCGGCGAAGTGTGACGCACTAAACCAGATCAATGAAGCACAATCCATGAAGTTGTCACTTGAGCACAAAGAGAAGCACATGGATCAAATGAATGGTCTTCTTCGTAACCAGATTGAGTCACTGACAAAAGAACTGGAGGTGAAGTCAGATGAACTGCTGGCATTGCGACGTGATAATAGTTCCAAGAGCATCCAACTTGAAATCAAGCTCTCGGAACGGACACAAGAATTGGAAAATGCTAACGAAACTATTAAAAAGCTAAACGAGAGGAATACGAAGCTCACTGCAACGACTGAGGAACTGATTAAGAAGATGGAAACAGAGAAGGAGAACTACAGCAAGACGCTCGAAGCGTACCAGACGGAGGTACAGGGCCAGAAGAAGATTGCTGAGCTTTACAAAAGCGTCAGTGAAGAGCAGACGCGTCACGCGGAGGAGCTGGCTGTGGCGATGAAGGAGATGAAAGATAAGCTAGACGATGCTCTCGAAAAGTACGGCGATTTGGAGACGAAGTACAAAGCGAACGAACTTGCCCACGAAGAGATCGTTGCGAAGAAGAACGAGTACATTGCCATGCTCAAGAAAGAACTTGATACCGTCAATGATCTGATGTCAAATCGCTCGGGGATTACAGAAGACGATGAATCCACCCCGAAGATGAAGACTGGCATGAGTATTACGGAAATATACACCAGGTATGTGCAAGTGAATGAGAGTCTTGCACATGAAAAGTCTGAGAATAAGCGGCTTCAGGCGTACATTGAGTCGATCTTCCAAGAACTTGAGGAGAAGGGACCTTTGATTGCGAAACAGCGGGAACACTACGAGCGCGCGATGGATACTATCGATGAGATGACACATCGCATTGAAACGCTTACTTCAGAAAATCATCAATTGAATAACATTAATGCCGATTTGAAACGTTCAGAAGGTAATTGCTTGTGGTTGTCATAAGTTTATTTGTAACTTATCTATTCTATTATGTTTTTAGCGGCGATTTCACGTGAAAATGCTCGACTGAAAAAGGAGGTAACTGATCTCAGCCGACAGGTATGCCACCTCCTAAGGGAAGTTGAACTCTCCCGTACCGGTTCCAGTATTACGTCAACCGAGCACGACTTGAGCGATAGCACCTGCTCGGCGGACATCATTTCAAAGCGATTGGTTACTTTCGCTGACATCTCTGAACTGCAGAGTAACAATGCGCGTCTTATTACACTTGTCCGCGAATTGGCGAGCAAGCAGGAAGAGGTGGAAGCCATGGACCCAGAGAAGCTTCTCGAAAAACTCGACCAGTTACGCGAACAGCACGCTGAGCTGCTGGACGAGCAAGAGAAACAGAGCAACATGGTGAAGATGCTCATGGAGCAACGTGACACGTACAAGTCGCTCTATCACCAGTTCCTCAAAGGCCAAGGCGATGCTATTGACGGTGATAAATCCTCGAAACCGATGGACGACTCCGAAATGCCTACAGACGATAAGTATCAACTGTTGGAGGCGCAGCTCAAGAAGAAGACTGAAGAATTAGAACTGTTGAATAAGGAATGGGAGACGTACAAGATCGAGAGGGCGGTAAACGAGAAGATCACATTGGATCAACTTGAAGAGCTGCGCTCGGAAGTGCAGGTGCTGATGACCCAGAATACGAAGCTGAGCGCCAAGTGCGAGACCACTGATGAGATGATCAAAGTCATAAAGCATACGGCTGAGGTTTACAAAGAGCAGATTGCTGGACTAGAGGATCGCGTGCGCATTTACAGTGAAACCATTGTGAAACACGAATCCGCTAATAAATATCTCAATGATAGACTGTTGGAGGTGCAGTCGTGTCTGTCTAAGGCCGAGAGTCAGGTGAACAGCCTCACCAAGGAGAATATGCTTTTGCGTGACTCTGAGTCGCGTTTGAAATACGAGCGCGAATATTTACTTCGCGAACAATTGTCGCATTCTACAATGCTTACGAATATAGAACTGATCAAAGCATCTTTGGATCGCAATGATGCTGAAAGCAAGATGCGGTTGGAGGAGTACCTCAAGGAGGCCCATCGAGAGTGTGCAGCTATAAGACGACGTCTTCAGGAGGAACAGGACCGGTTCAGGGACTTGAGCGACAATCTAAAGCGGCAGACTGAAATCGCCCAAAAACAGATGCATGAGGAGAAGGCCATTGCCGACTCGCTGCGGGAAGAACTCAACGGAACGCGGGACACGCTTACGAAGAAAAGCCAACAACTGGAGGAACTCTCTAAGCGGCTGAAGAACCCGATATTGGATGACTTAGAGGTGAGTGTGGAGCGAAAGAAAATTCGCGAGTTGGAGCAGAGTTTATTCGACACTCGCGCTGAAGTGGACAGTCTAACACAGAAGCTGAAGATTAGCAAAGACGCAGTGGAGCAGCACCGCAATGTGGCCGAAGCGTCGGAGATGCAGTTGAAGGATTTGCATCATCAATTTGGCTTGGACAAGGCTGAATTTG
>NBZA01001022.1:11009-22521 GCA_003054995.1 Aleochara bilineata
CCCAGAAAATTTAGTCACCTGTCAATGAAGGCAATCGGCCCAGAATGCGGCTGTTGCACCGCGCGGAATCGTCGTAAAACACATCATCGCGACTGTCGCTATCCTCGGCCTCATCCTTGGGATGAGCACCTGTCGTGGTGCACTTGTATCGCGCGTTCGCACCGTCGGCGCCCGTCATCGGAGCGTCGCGTTTCAGCCGGAACTGTCCCGGCTCGTCGAAAGCGAAATTGCTCTGCTCGACGTAGAATTGCGACGCGGACGCGGAAGACGAGTGCGAGTTAAGCGAGTCGACGCTGGCGGACGCGACCAGATCCAGCCCGCTGTGGAACGATGGCGACTTGGGTATGCCCAGCGGCGAAGTATCGCGACCCCCCATGACATGACCTTGCGCAAATGTTGAATGCACCATCATGGAAGTCGCGCACAGAACCTTGGAACAACTGACACCCTCGCCGCCGTATCCACAGCTACCATTATCGCGCTCTCGCACGCGCACACAACGCACCCTTTCACCTTCGACGCCGACTGCCCACGCAAACCCAAAGCAAAGGCGTTCTCTCAACTTCAACTTCCCTCTACAAGACGGACGAGTTCATTCGCTTCGTATCGATGCATGTATGCTCTTTAAGGCATTATAGATTATGCAGCGCGTGCACCCCGGCATCGGATTGCGCATGCGCCATGCCATACTCTTCTTCCACCCCCGACATTTCAAATGCCGCACCGAACAGAACAGCAACAAGGATAACGCAAGGGAGAAGCATGAATGTTACCTCTCAATGGTGGCAAAGCGACCAGTTCCCGATTTTTGGTGATGTTAAACCGCGAGCTGGAGTTTCGTTTATCCTTTTTGAATATAGGCCCTTGTACTGCGCCCGTCGTCACCGAAGCACTTTTATCCAATGGCGTTGGCGGTGGTGGAGTCACCTGCTGATTAATTTTCGGCTGAAACAATAAACAAACGCCATTTACTTTCTGCTTGTTGTCTGAACACAAATACAATTAAATTCCAACTTAAATGCCACACATTAGCTGCAAGTGCACGCGAATCAATAATTAATCGATCAGCTATTTGCACCGCCATAGTTCACCTAAACGTGTGCTGCTGCATCGGCATCGTGCCAATAATAAAACACTTTCGAAACAAAAATAACTCGCACACATGCATAAACAATTCGCATGCTCATGCGCAAGGACCTGTCCTGCTCTGACAATCATTTATTAGAGTATGTAATAAAAAGACACACAGGCAAAGCAAAGAAGAAATAAAGTACGCGTTAACCATCAAATCGTCCAATAAGGTCGCAAACAGGTCAAAATAAAAGTAAAACAAACAAGCCATTAACTGGTAATAATGCGACAAATGCGCGGAGGATGAGGTGAAAATCTTAAGTATATACCGCCTCAACGGAGCTGCGTTTGCGCCTGCGAAAGAGTCCAGCCGCAAAGTCCATCTCTCTCGCCGAAACTAACGTCTAGGCATAATAATATTTGCATTCCGTTGCTCAAAATAGTACACGAATCGCAATCCCAATGGCATACGAAAGAAACGAGGGCAGGGCAATCAATCCAGAGGGAAGAAAACCCGAACCACACGCAACTGATTGCACTGGCTGCTCAGCATCAGCCCGGAGCAAGCGCACCCACTAAACTGGCTGCGATTTATTTAATTCGCCTTAACACTGACGACGACTACGACGGCGATGCTCCGAGGAGACTGAACGACAATAATAACAATTTACAAACGCACGCACCGAATAAACAAAGCAATAACAAGCGCTAGACTAGTTCTGGCTCTCGAGCGAGCGCAATAAATGCGAATCGCATTGCAATGCATTGCATTGCAAGAGGCAATGTCAATCACATGAAAAGTCAACGGAAAAGCGTGGCTTTCCGATCGATTGTATTGAATTTATCGGCGCAAACGGAACGAGTTATAGTTAGTTATGTGTTGTTAGATTCGCTATTGTATGTAAACGAAACCGTGCCGTGGCGCGCCACGCCGTTCGAAAATAAAACTCGCGCTTCTCAAATAGAAAGCGCGACGCGCACCTCTGCAGCAGCAGCAGACACAACCCGAAACGATACGATACGACACGCAGAAGTCAAGTCAAGTAAGTCACTTGTAATAATAATATGTACCTAAGATTGTGTGCTGCTTGATTCGCGCGCCGAAAATCCAACCGATAGCTGCGGCTGCGGCGCCGTCGCCGTCGCGCGTAAATAGAAACGAATACGAATGTGCGCGCGGTGGTTTGCTTTGCGACGTATTCAGGGATCGCTGCCAAGAGATCATCACGTGTACTTCGATTTTGCACATTAACTTTGCCATCTGTTATATAAGACATTATAAGATAATGGGTACAAAGTGAAACGATTAAATATTAAACTACCCTAACCTTCCTTACACTTCTGACAATTGATAAACGACCAAATAACAGTACATACTTGATTGCATGTAATTTACTCAAGAGATGGACAAACTCGTTTGTATTGTGTATCCGTAAAACATTGACATTCCATCGATATTTTCCTCATTTGTGCGAAGACAATTAACCGACATTGTATATACTTCAATGTACACTTGAATTAATCACAAGGCAAGGTCAAAGTGAAATTTCATTACACTTCATTTCAATTCGTTTCTGGCAACGCATTGTGTTAATTACACGTGGTAATTATGATCAGCTGTTCTCAGCAATCAAGAAAACAAAAAGTGAACTTTCTGCATGTTTTTGCTGTTTTCTCCTTCATTGATTGATCGATGGCTTGTTAAGTAGGTGATTGATTCAAAATCAATTAAGATCTGGAAGCAAACAACTTAAAATTTGCTCCTGTGCTTCGTTCAGTCCTGCTCTGACAAAAGTCTAGCTTTATAAATAGCAAACTGTGAGTGCTATGCACATAATAACGTGAACATACATCTACATGTTGTGTTTACAGGCTGAGTAAATATTACGTTTGCGCATTACACTCATTAGTTTCAAGACTCTTGAAAAGTGAATACATATTGCAGCTCTCACAGTTCTCTTCCTTCCTTCCTTTCTTCAACTGATCTTGTGATCAATAATAAGAAAACTTGTGTGTTAGGCTGTTTACTACAAAAGTATTAAATAAGAGATTATTTCGCATGTTTCTGAGCAGCAAACTCGGTTTAAGTTGTTTTTTTATCTTACTTACAGGTGCACCAGGGCCGCACCGCGCGATAATTGCTTAGATAAACAAATCCTTATTTAACTTATTCTAGTAGTACTTCTACTTCACAAAGTCAATGTGATTTCCCATTGGTAACTTATTGCTAGCCGAATTCATTAATCCTATACGATTCTTCGTTCATTTTCCATGAGTATAATTCTATATTCTAGTAGATCCAGCACTGACGTTAAATGATGTTGAACGTAATGATAATATGCTATTACGCGTAGCCCCAT
This sequence comes from Aleochara bilineata, assembly GCA_003054995.1. Lineage (NCBI taxonomy): Eukaryota > Metazoa > Arthropoda > Insecta > Coleoptera > Staphylinidae > Aleochara > Aleochara bilineata. The sequence continues at coordinate 14,441 of NBZA01001022.1, forward strand.
ATTATATCCACTTGTAAACTTACCTCATTTTCATGAGGCCCGTCACCATTGCGACTTTTCTCTTTGTTTTCCGACTCCTGAAATGCAGAATGCAAACAAATGAAACACGATCAGCACAGATATGATGATTTCGAGGTTAGATACGAACGATAGGAACGTAGGCAGTGATTAGGCTGATATCGTGATATCAATTAATGGAAACAGTCAGGGAAGAAAAGCTGCTTGCGCTTTCAAATAAAAGTGAACGCAAGTCGGTGCACTGGATACGATCAGCCTCTTGGGTAGTGCGAGTTGATGTGTATATGGAATTTGGCTTCGAGATTTTTTTGTTTGTTTTATAGAAAGTACAAGGCAGCGATTAGGAGCACGTTCTGGATGAGGCCACTCACCATATTGCTTCCCTGGCGAAATTAAATGCACGGAATGTAACTGGAAATATGCGCACTGCGAATATTAGCAATAAATAAAGAAAACATGTACCGCCACGGCGTCAGATGCAGGAACGGCATTCGTTTCGATTTCGCGTATACCGTCGACTCGACTCGACCCGGCCGAGTAAATTCCTCAGCTGCAAGCACAACCGACGACAACACACACCAACCGACGGCGCGCACAAAGCTCTCTCCCAATACAGCTCAAACGCAAAACACTACAACAAACTAATTATTGGAAACCGACGAAATTAACAAATTATTCTAGGGTTAAACACATCGGGACCTTGTCGTAGACATCAACTGGCGGATAATTGGTTAAATTAAGTCACGTGGTACACGTTCTTACATAAAGTTGGAAGCCGTAAACGACCAAGTCTGATCTAGTAACTAACCAACTCTAGGGAATTTTTAAAACGTGAATTGCATCACTGCGTGAGAATTTAATCGAATACGTTTAAAAAATCAAGATTATTTCAAATCGTTCACTACCAATTATGCGTTGTTTCTATAACAACATGATCAATATATTGATCAAACGTCTTCCTTAGGAACTCTCTGTCATCTTCAGTATTTTACATTTTTATATCATTAAATATGTCCAAGGGAACAACAATCAAAGAAGCAATAAAAAGATGGGAAGAGAAAAATCCAGGTGAAGATATTGGCAAAGCTACGTACGTTGGATTTCAGTTTCAATTCCCACCCATTGAAAAGATGGATAATTCTCTTGCAGCTCTGACAAGTGTTCAGTATGTTTACTTGCAAATCTTAATTTGTTTATAACTTTACGAAGATTGTTGTTCTAGGAAATTGAGCCTTAGTACAAATATGATTGAGAAAATAGCTGGGATTAGTTCACTGAAGCAACTTAAAATATTATCCTTAGGCAGAAATTATATAAAAAACTTGTCCGGACTTGTAATTATTAATAATCAACTAATTTTTTGCGTGTTATTTGTTACACTGTGAATGTGCTGTGTTGCAGGAAGGAGTGGCAGATACTTTAGAAGAACTTTGGATTTCGTACAACTTTATCGAAAAAATCAAAGGCATTAACGTTCTTAAAAAGCTGAAAATCTTGTATATCAGTCATAACTTGATTAAAGATTGGTCAGAATTTAACAAACTACAAGAATTGCGCACTTTGGAGGATCTTGTCTTTGTTGGTACGTAAACTGCTTAATATTAAAAGTCGATTTCATATTTATTGCATTGCATGTAGGCAACCCACTATGCGACAACATGGACGAGACAGTATGGCGCACAGAAGCTGCGAAACGATTACCTTTGTTGAAAAAGTTAGATGGGGATCCAATAGTTCGAGAAGGCGAAGACTAATGATAATTGATAATTATTCCCAGCATAATTTCAAACCTTCATATCGTTCAAACCAAGTTCCTCGTTCTGCTCGAATGTGCGCTCATAACGGGTGATCTTTATTCGATCATCTGGTTTCCCATCATCACCCAAGCTCTAAAATATGTTTTATTTTAAAACTAATTAACACTTTATCGTTAATTACACATTTGCTTACCTGTATGTAGCTATTACCAGCAGGATCATTTAAAATCAACGTAACTTCTCGCTTGCATTCTATAATTTCGTCAATTTTGTTTAAAAACTCCTGAAACTTTTGGCTTCTTTCAGGGTCCAACGAATCACCAGCAAAGTGAGAATGAGCTGGGTCATTAAGTTGCTCCTTAATTGCTACTAAAACACCTTCCACAGTTGTAAACCTTCCGCCTAAAGCGTAAGAACCAACTTCAAACTCCAATTCGGGAATTTCCAAGGAGCACGTTTCCGATTTCAAAACATCCCGGGATAAATCTTCCTTTTCCTTAATAACTATTTCGACTTTTAACCCTTTTTCTTCGATGCCTCCTCCAGATTTCACTTCATTCGTGCGATTACCACAAACATCACAAACAGTGGCCATTATAACAACTTCTTTAAAATGTGGAATATCTAACAAAAAACCAAATGATCAGTCTTATTTCGTAGGATTTGAAGGTTAACTTACTGGTCATTTTCATATTTGTATCACAAGGAGACCCACAATTATTACAATTTGTCCTAAATTGCAAAACTTCCCCGCCTTCAAACTCCTCAAGAGGATACTCATCTTCACTGATGGGATGTAACAAAGCGCTCTTTTCCCCAGTTTCCTCGTTTACCTCTTCATGGGTGAAGATTCCTAGGTCATGATCTTGGTCTTTCGTACGTTTGAAATAAACCACCTTGCAATTTTTATCCACTTGCGGGGCATTTGGATTCTCTACGAACGAATTTCCTGAAATATCTTCCAGGACCAATGTAAAAGGCTTCTCTAGTTTCTTTAAATCTTGCAGTTTTTCAACAAATTGGTCAATCTGTTGAGCAACATCTGGATGATCAACTCTTCTCTGCTCTTGATCCTGCATTAAACCAGCCACTGCTCTATCAATTAACCCTTCAACTGTGGTGACATCGCCTTTCTGGCTCCTTGCGGGAATTTCAAAATCCAATTCTTTTATGGAAACTCCAGTGTAATCTGAACGCACAACCTGTCTATTCAAATCACTGGGTGTTTCAGCCGTCAAGGTAATTTTAACACCTTTCTCTGCAATTTGCCCTCCGGATTGTATTTCGTTGTTTTGGTATCCACACTTGTTACATGTAAACGACATAACAACGACTTCCTTATAATGGGGTATTTTTGTCAATAATAATCGCGTCATACCCTTAAACATATGAACCATTTAATTCAAATACCCATGAAGAACTGCTTACTTACATGTGGATTAAAGCAATTCATGCATAATGATTCCACTTCTGTTGTTTCCGGCTCGGGATCGTCTGCATTAAGTTCCCGGAAAATCGGCTTCGTTTCTGTAGACATTTTATAGTTTTTAACCACCTAACGTTTTATTAAATGCGATTCGTAAATATGAAACATAACCAACAATAAACACATGGAACGATTCGAGAACAACTATAGAAGTTTACAAAGTCTTAGCAAAGAGGGCGCTAAAAATTTTAAAAGTTTACAGAAGTAAATAATTGTTTAAATAACGCATACGCAATAGTTGATTGTCTATTAAAGTATTATTTTGTACATTTTTGCTCTGATAGCTATTTAGTTTGTACATAATACAACCTGGTATGTTAATTATTAAGCACAATATTACATTGCATGTGCTATAAGCATATAAAAACTGATTAATTATTTGTTATATTAATAAATCACCCATCACATTTTAACAATCTGCCAAGTCAGTCATTGCTTCCTGTTGCACTTTCTTCCTCTTTTGTTCTATTCCATTTCTTGTCTCACTTTCGTTGTGCTTGTCGCTAACAATTAGACATATCAACAAATTCAATTATAAATAATTGCAGACTAGGTATTCTTAAAGTAGGTAGTCTAGCGCGTATGTATGATTGAAAAGCTTACTAAGTAATGCACATACGTTGTGGTCTACATACGACTTAAATAATTACAAACGGTTTTCTAATAATGCGTCGCGAATATCCTCTATTAAGTATTAAGTTGCACACACAGCCAGACAGCAAGTCTATTCATTACTCTAATAATAAAAGTATTGCTAATCCAATTGTGATAGGATCATAAATATTAAATGCATCTACAAGACACGCATTGTGTCTGTTGTTTCCTGGAGTCGGCAGTGTTGCGAATCGCCAATTGTTGTTATAATTGCATAGATTATTTAGAGCACAGGCAACCAACCAAACACACAGAAAATGATGAATTTTCACTTGGTGCCTTTGCCTGATGGCAATTACAGTTTCCATTTCGTTTCGTGTATGTACAACACAATGATAAGTGTATATCTGCTCTGAAAGAAAAACAGCAAAAGCATGCGCAAGAGCAAGCGAATTATAGGGTGTGGTTGAAAAAAGTGGAATTCCAAAGCAGGTGAGTGTAAGATGATCGAGCACTGACCGCATCACGAACGGGGAAAGTTAAATTTTGTGTCCGTTGACATACTTCTTCTTCTGCTTCTTCTCCTCCAGCGAGCAACACATCCTATTGCAAAGCACAACACACAGGTACATATCTGTATGCCTACAATAATTGAAGAGCACGAAAGAAGACGCCATCGTCTGACGGTTTTGTTTATGCTCAATACCCACTGACTGAGTGACTGACTTGACTTGAGTTAACTTTACTGCCAAATAAAGACCCATGCCTCTCACTTGATACACTCATGTCGGCAGAACTCTTTGATAATTGACTTTGTTTCTTAATGCAATTAAAATATTCTTAAAATTGGTTTGACTTATATTAGATAATTAATTAATATTCTTGATTTAGTCTTGAGATAACGTGAAGAGATCTTTAATAGTGAAAGTATTAAAAGATACAGAAACCACTAAGGTTTCACCTAATATCTTGAGAGATATAGAAAACAACTTCGTTTCAATTATCGAGCGCACCAAATATCAATATGAATGTCTTAAGATGCTGAGCCCAAAAAGAAATGTTTCTGTATAAATAACCACGTGAAGAAATATGCAAGAAAGTAGAAATTAACTGCTTTTTACATCTTATTAGTTGTTAATCTTGTATACAAGTGTATAATGTATTTAAATGTATTAATTTATTGAAAAAACTGCTCCAAAAAGTCACAAAAGTATAATAAATGCTGCAACTTCAATTGTTTGTATTTCTTTAGAGCTGCATGGTCGACAATGCGTCATACAAACCTACTGAGCCTTAAGTTTCCTCAAGTTTCGTAACAGTTGAACAAAATCACTTCTTGCTCGAGTTTAATAAATCAATGCGCAACGAACGAACGAAATAAAAGTGGATTTCCTTGACTTATGAACGGGTTATAATAGTTACTCACTCACTACCGCCGTTATTCATTGGTGCACTGAGCCAGAAGTGCACTAAAAGTATGAATGTTTCTATTAATACTTTGCCTTCTTGCGTCTTACAATTTGTCTGCTTAGACAAGGCATAAGAATGATCGATGACAACAAATACTGACTACTGCTTACGTCAGTTTATTGTTATTTTTAATTGTCACTAATATTTAGATATTCATAACATCTGGGAAGAAGTTTCTTGACTTCTAAGCTTCCAAACTTTAATGGGACAGTGCGACACTAAATTGAAAGATGAAGCCATGCAGAGTATTCCACCGTTTCCACACATCAACGCCTACACACAATCCGACAAGATGGAAGCGATATGTCAAGACTGCGCTGAGCTGCGAAGGCAAATGTTCCTTTGCGCACTTCCCGGGAGGAAACTCATCTTCGAAGGGTTAAAACGCCCCAGAGAACTTATACTTATGTGTCGCAATTGGGCCACTGTTCCACAGCTTCCCGAGCTTATTGCATAGTTATTTCATCAATCGATGACAAGTCAACGTCAAAATAATGTCAATATCTGATACACAATGCAATAAACAACAAATAAATATTTATGAATATTTATTTAGAATAGAAATTAATGTAAAGTGTAATTATGGGTAATTTTCTAATGAAGAATGAAAATTCTTTGAATTATAAAATTATTGAAGATTTACATTGGAAACGTGGATGTAAGTACATACATATGTACATACTTATAAAAATGTCGTTATTTAAACATTTCAGTGCGTAAATTAACAATGGAAAAAGTGTATTATTCCAAAGATAGCAACAAAGACAAATCAGAAGTAATATTATGAATTCTATTTCTTTGTGTTCAATCTTGAAGTGTATTTTCTAGAGTTCCCTGGAAGATTACGTTGAATTTGCTGACTATTAGGCAATTATTGCTAGCCTAGTTTTTCAACCTAACTGACAATGAGACACAGACACTTCAAGGTGTACTTGACATTATTTCTTTTTGGTAATTTAAATTTAATTTCAATTAAATTAATGTGAATTACAAAAGCAACAAGAGTTTAAAGAAAATGAAATTGAATATAGTTTCCCAATATTCGCCATAGAAATCGAAATATTCGACTTTAAAATTTACGAATTATATTATAAAAAAACACTTTTTGACACAAATCCCAAACATATTAGTACCAAATGAAAGTTTAAACCACGCAGATTATAAAACTGAAAACAGTTCTCCAATATTCGCCATAGAAGCCGAGATATTGGACTTTTAAATATGATTTTTCTTAGCCTTTTGGGTAATTTAAATTGTATTTATATTAAATTAACGTGAATCACAAACTCACATTGTACTTGGCTGCAATTGCGTAAAGTAGAACAATGAACATTTCTCCTACAAATTACTGTTTGCCCATACTTCCTCCGATAAAGAAAATTTCCTTTTCGATCAAATTACTCTTTTTCTGCAAACTTTGCCAACGCATATCATTCATAGCGCACTGTTCAACTTTCCCGTGTGATTTCATTCATTTTGTTTTTGTTTTGGCTTATTATTTGTTCTGCTGACACGAAGGCTGCAAGAATGGCGACAAACATTTTGTTTTTCTCAAGAGTGAATGTGTCTGCAATAAAATTTCAATTTGGAGTGCCAGTCAGTCAGTGCTTCAGACTTTAGACACACCAAAAATTTCCTCTTACATTCTACTGGCAAATGCGCTTGCGCTTGTGCTTGCGCTGCGTTTCGAATTTTTTATATGAAGTGTGTATAATAACCAGTGGACGTCGGATGGACTGGAAGCTCTCGAAGAAGGAATTCATCTAGTTTATCTATCGACCGATACTTGCCCAGAGCACTTTCTCTTTCAAGTGTATGTACTCTAAATACGAGATTCAGTGAAGCAACTCCTCAAGACATTTTTCAAATTCTTGCAGTTTTCTTCAAGTTACACTGGAACACATATGGATTTATTTACTTATTTATTGATTATTAAACTTCCCATAAGTGCACTTACATAACGTTTCCTCCTTATTACGCATGCGCTTGCTCCTACGCGTTAATTATACATTAACCGGTGCATTTTTGTTCAACTTGCGCAATTCTTTCCACTTGATGCATAGATTAACGATAAACCAGCGCACAATAAGTCTAACATGCCGAATGCGACTGCGAATGCAACGATTAGTTTAGTTTAGTTTACCTCAGCTTAAGCTTAGTTTTGATCTGCTGTTACATTTGCATGCAATTGCCGGCTAAGTATTTGCAGTTTATGTAATGTCAGTAATGGTAACAAATCGTAAGCTTGATTATATTATCGAATCAATCGATTGGTTTGTGTTAAGCGATGAGAATTGATTCACTCATTAATCGACTGCGAACTGAAAAATATCCGAAATCCATAACAACTGACCCACTTTGTTATGCAACTCAATGACCATATCTTCCATTTTGAAGACATATCTACTCCAATTTTAAGCTTTTTTTGGGCTTGTTACGCTGTTTCTGTGGTGTTTACATAACCATAATCAAATTTAAATAAATATTGAATAATTGTTAAGACCAGAATGCAATATCATGTGAGTTCTTAGTCTTGAGAAGTGAATTTCTGCTTGAGGTGAACGAAAAGTAATGAAAACCTTGCAGTAATGAAATATCTGTGCAATCTGATCTACTGCTAGTATTGTACAATCTCATTACCTGCAAGTAACCAGTGAGCTTTGCTGTAAACTTAAACTTATGTTCTTTAGAAGTGCATGTAAATACTTGCAGGATGCTTACAGAGACAAGAAGATGAAGCAAAGAACGAAGTAACC
>NBZA01001022.1:22605-34625 GCA_003054995.1 Aleochara bilineata
GATACATTTATGATTAATTAAAGTTAGCTACAGTGACAACTATTGTTTTAATTACAACCAGAAGAATGAACATTTCAATCTTTTATTAAAGTTGAAACTGAAGTTGAAGTAAAAGTTTTCTAATCACAGGTTTTCGTTCATTGCTGTATTATTATCTGCATGTTCATTCGACCAGAGGTAATGTCACTCAGTCATTGTTGGCGCAAATCTAATATAACACGCGCCTCATTGTCAGCCACAACTATTAATTTTTTCCACATTCAGTGGCGAGATTGTAGTTATGCGAGAAATCTTGTAACATTTAATGAAATTACCAAGACTTTATTCGCGGTTTGTAAAAACTTTCCTAAACTCTTTCTTCGTCACCTTTTACAACCGTGATTAGTTGTTTATGCAAATAAAAAATGTGTTATTCTTGTGAAAATAATTGTCGTACAGCAGTTTTAGTGTGGCTTTTATGGTTTCAAGGTTAAAGAAACACCTGAGACTTTCAAGGGTTGAGAAGTCTGTTTCTTGAGTTTCTTTCCACTTCTTAAGGAATGTTTGATAGATACTTAGATGCCCAGCAAGACAGAACGAAACTAAATCGAGGCAAAATGCCGCGCGATGTAGGAATTAGATGCGTGCTTCTCTCTTGCACTTTCTGGCGCATATAAGAAGGTGATCGGCGGTCGCGGCAAGACTTTCCTTTGTCAGTTCTTGTGCGTTCGCGTTCATTCACTATCCGTCATCAGCCCAGCAAGCAAGCATCGATATGTATCTCCGGGTCTGTTAGAAGACAAAAAAACGACTAAATATTTGTGTAAACAACTGACTTCTTGCAAACAATGTGTTTGTTGTTAAAGTGAATACCTGTGATCTTCATCTTCATCAACATCTTCGCAGAGAATCGCAATCAAATAAGCTAAAAACTCGCGAAAAGTTTGGATACTTGCTAGGTGTTTAAAATCTCCTCAGCATCATGGTAAGTTCTGCAATTATTCAATTGTTTTCCCAAATCCCAATTGCAAGTGAATGGCTAATGGATAACCTTTTGGCACTTTGCCATTTTGCGCATTTCCTCACGTGCAATCAGTGCCAGAGAAGTAGGTGAACTCCGGGTTTGCTTTTACAAAAAACCGTGCGCTTTTACTTAATAACGTATACCTACGCGTGTGTTGTGCTTTAAATGCTTATTAAATGCAAATCTCAGCGGAATGTAACACGAATCCGGATAATTTGTGTCACATAAATTGCAAATGTATGTATACTTAAGTCACATTTCTCAAATGCTACTTATTTTTGAAACTAAAAGTTGAACTAAACTAAAAACTGACCACTAAGTAGGCGCCTGTAATAATATAACAAACGAAAGAGCAAATAACAGACTTAACAGAGTTTCTCGGTTTCTTACTTTACTTTGTAAACTAAATAATTATTAATATACTTTCTAATGGCAAACTTGCTGAAAGTATTGCATTCTTTTGAAGGCCTTTCAATGCTCTTCAATCGGCAAAAGTTTAGTCAGAAGTAACTTACTTACGAATGCTAAGCAGCCTCTAATTATTGCTTTTAAATCATCGAGAAGCATTTCTTTTCCTCAGGCAAGAGTTTCAATTCAATTAGCCACATGCGAGGCGATTGCACAAACATTGCATTCAATTCAATTCAATCATGAATAGATTAGTTTACACTTTAAGGCTTGTTGCATCTGAAAGTTTTTAATTTGAATAACTATTTCTACGAAGATTTAAGTATACAATGACGACACCTCTTCGGATGACAAATAAACATGTTAATTAGCAACGTTGTTAATAAATAATTGTTTGTTGTACGCACACAAATTGCCAACAAGAAAGCATTTGCGTTGGTTTGCACTTTTGGCGCTGGAAGAATATGTATTTTCTTTTCATCGTGATAAAATCGTGCGGAGACACACCTTACATTGTCTCTCGTAATGAGGAGTCTGTTATTCTTCAGCCAGCGGATTAACCTTGGCTGGTAAAGTTTACTTGCAACAGTACCAAGCTGGTTAGTCATTAAGTGACTTAAGATCATTTTCTTAAAGACTTTTTACAGTATTATTAGATTACCTACTTTTTTTTATTGCATAATTGCTTCTAAGTAGTTCTCTTTTTTGAGACTTAAGATGTTATTCCAGTAGCGGTATTAGGGTATCAAGGAAGCAGAGTGTAATTGTCTTGAACGCATCAGAGATTTCTTTCTCTCGTGTTCTTTCTTGGTGAAAATAGTTTCTTCGGCGAATGCATAACTAACGAGCACGAAACGACTAATTAATTGTAATATTGTACATACTTAAACGGCGCGGCGCGATCACCGAGCGCACTGCACTGTTTTAAGAACGTTACCTAGGATGTGTGATGGATTTTAATAAGTTTCTTGACTTTTCTGTAACAAACGTATTAATGGCGTTCCATCGCCAAGAGAATGTCCACTTTCACTCACATTCAGCATGAGATTAAGTTTTACGAGTGGCAATCATAATCGTTTGCTCGTTTGCTTTAAATACATTCATAAATAACTCTTAAAGTTGAGTTTTCTTAAACTAATTAATAAACGTCAGTAGACATTTGCAAAAACCGTGTAATTTGCAGTTATTTGACTTTGAATTTATTTAAATTAAATAAAAACAAGTCGTTTATGTAAGTTTACAGTAAAAGCGATTAAAAAACCGTTGTCGTTAACTTTACACCGATTATGTATGTATAGCAATTGCGTAAGAAGAATAGGAATAAGAATGCGTTAACAATTACATTTACTTGCTTCAAGTTTTTGTGAGAATTAATGCATGAATATAAAGATTCAAAGTCTTGTGTCGCTGTGACCTTGCATTGTCTTAGGCATGCGTGGACCGAAATGTTTGATGAATTGAGTGTAGATAGATATCTCTGAATACTGATTTGTTGACTTAGTGGCTTAAGACGAACTTTCTTTTTTCTTTCTCCGCTCTCCAAGCCGTCCGTACCTGTCGCGTCCGCATACTTGGACCTGCACTGGACGGACATGCGATTGCCATAACCGCAGACGATTATGATTCGCAAACACACAAGCCGCATCCATATTGGGCGATTAATTTAACTTTCTTCAGTTAATAGAGTAGACCGCGAGATCTCTTCGCGGAACCGGTGCATGCGTCTCGCTGCCGCTGCCCTGGCTTTTGGAACGGAAACAAACACCTGATGAGGACTAATTAAGCGGCCGGACATACGCGAATCAGAGCAATAATCAATCACAAATTGTATTCAGTCAATTAATTAACGCCCATTTTATCGGCCAACTACATCTGGGAGTTATCAGAACGTGCTTTATTTATTTTTGCCACAACTGGAGCATGAATTTTGAGCCTGAAATATTTATACTTAATTATATTTGAAAATTAGCTCAACTTCAAAAGAATTCTTACAATTAGGGTTTGGCCTTTGATAGCTCAGCCATAAAAGCTTAAAATCAAATTGGAAAGCGCTGAAGTGAACCTGGCCTTCAAGTTTTTCTTCTTAAGAGTTTTATAACGCTGAAACAATCAAGGTTAAGTTTAAATTATCTAAATCCTTGTTGGCTTGGCGCTTACGTTACTGAAACACTTTCTCCATTATTTATTATTTAGGTAATGACGATACGATCACGAGAACATCGACTGGAAAAGGTTAAATCTTCTTATGATAAGTATTATAAAATACTTCTGTGAACGTGTTCGCTTCGTTGCATAATCTGTTGGTAATTCATTTTAATGTTTTTCCTAAGATTTCTTCCTTCCATTATCTTCTTAAGCCTAGAAGCCAAGCAAATCATATTAGAAATGACCACCGGTCAGTACATTTATTTATCGAGAAGAGAAAGCTAATTTTTGTGCCCCACTTTAAACGGTTACCAGTTGTGCATGTAGTTTTGTCAAATTCGCCATTCACTCCTTAAGAAACCCTCGGTTCTTAGTGATTATTTTGTAATTTGTTGCGTTTTTGTGTCGTTTTAGATTTTAAGAAAACACTATCATCTGGTGTATGGCTTCATGGTCGTTGTTGCGTCGTTAGCGATTAGTGTCGTTGACGGACAGGAAGCGAGCGATGCCAAAACGTACGACGACAGCGACTGGATACCGATCGCGCCCAAACATGCGCAAGTCGCGCAACCAGTCGAAGAATCCGCGGAGAAGAAAGCGACCGGCCGCGTGCTGAATTTGGCCGACCCGCCAGCGAACAGCTTCTTTCCCGAAGAAGCCAAGCCCCCGCGCACCGACTTCCAGCAGTACCTGCGAGAAACTTCCACATACCAGAAAGTTCCATCTCGGGCGCCGCCTCAGGAGGTTCCAGTTCAGGTCCGCGTGAAGCAAGTGCAGCATCCTTATAAATTCGAATCCCCCAGACCTGCGCCCCCTCCCAGGGCACACAAACAACAAAAGGAGTTTTACGTTGCGCAGCCTGCGCCTCAACAAGCTCAGTTTGTGCAGTATTACCAACCGCAAGAGTACCATACTATCCCCGAAGAATACCTGAACGAACCACTTCCACAAGGGCCAAGTGCTATCCCCCAGGCTCAATATTTCCCCCATGGGTTTGAACTCCCTGATCTACCACCAATCCGTCTTAATGCCACCCCCAGCAGGTATGAAAAACGACCAAAACCGGCCCCCCATGGGGAACCCATCGCCAAACCTGACGAGAGAGACAACGTGCAGTTGCTTTACGTGCCCCTGGAGTCACTGCAAGCTCAAAATGTACCAAAGAGACCTGCAGATCTCCCCCGACTTCATGCCTATCAACAAGCACCCCTAGCTGACCTCCCCGCGCAGTTTGTTACTTACAGACCAGTCTCCCCAGCGAAACAACAGCAAATTCAAAATCTCCAGAGTGACTTTGCCAAGCAGGCTTTGGACGCCCACAAACTGCAATTGCAGTTGCACCAACAACCGCAACACCGGCCTGAGGACTTTACAGTGAGATCAGTCGAAGTAACAACTTCAGAACCCACGTCCACCACTACAAAACGCACTGCCACGAAGAAACGCAAAGCTCACCAGCCCCCCTTGGCAGTTTACATGGGCGGACATTCGAATGCAGATGTGAATGACGTTTTGGATTTGCTCAAGAACGCTAAATCTATCGACGTGCAAGATAGCGTTGGTCCCAACTCCCCCAAGATCTTTGTGGGTCCTTCAACCATAGATCCTCCAAGAGGTTACACCAAATTCGAGTTGCCTTATCTTTCAAGCTTGGACACCAACCGAGTTGAACGTAAAGTCGACCAATACCCCTTCTTCGTCGCCCCATTAAGCTACAAAGCGCCAAATGGTTACTCAAAAATCCCTCTACCTTCGCCCCATGTTGGGTCGGTGGTTGTCTCCACCAAGGAAAAAGAAACCCCAACGCCTAAGCCTTCGCCCTCTTCGCAGAACCTTCCCGAAGTCTATCAGGAGTTCACCCTGCAGAATCAACCGCAAATCGTGCAGCAATTCGTGTATCAACCACGTCCATCCTCTGTTTCGCCTCCGCCAAGATACAGTAAACCAATCCCCGAAGAACATGTCATTGATCAGCATGAAATCGGTCAGATAAATTCGTTTCTCCCGCAATACAATGAAAATATCCAAAGAGGCCCCGAAAGTCATTCAACGCGCTTCCAGGAAATTCCTCAAAGAGTAAGGGAACCACCTCAGCGACAGCCAGAGCCACAGCAACAAGTGCAACAACAACAACATGTTCCTGAAAAGTACCACATTGAAACCTATCAGAAACCACAACCTAGTCCTAGTCCCACTCCTTCTAGACCTTCAACCATTCGATATGTGACCACCGGTCGTCCACACCTCACGGAGCAGCAATTCATCGATGAGATTCTTCATCAACAGACAAAATCATCAACGCCGGGTCGGCATGAAGAGTACGTTGTTCGTCCATCAGCCGTACCACCGCAGAATGAAGGTCAGTACCTTCAGGAAGTCTCCAGACCGTCTCAAACTGACTCACAAGAGCAATACTCCAAGGACCAATATTCCAAGGAAGAGCAAAATAGCCAAGAAGATGAAGAAAATAGTAAAGAAAGAGAAACTCAGCCAATTCGGTCCCAATCTTACACTACAACCCGGAGTAGGACTTCTACCCAACCTCCAGTTGAATACGAAGAAGAAACTACTAAACCACCAACAAGAATTCGCACGCGGCCAACGCAATCGCAATCACATGTGAGGGAATCTTACGATGCTCCTTCAAGAAGCACTCACCAAAGACGCCCCAACCCGGCTCCAACCACTCCGGAACCTGTTGACCAGTACTTAAAGGAAACTGTAATTGAAGCTCGGCCTAAAGCAAGGCCATCCACCACCAAGAAACCGGATTATTCTATTCAAGAACAATTCTCCATCGTCAGGTCTACCACACCTTTGCCTTTACACTACTCACCAGTTGCTCAAGAATATGGCGAAGAACTCAAACCTCACCGTCCTATAATCTTCAAATACAAGCAAAGCGACGATTCCAACGAGTACCAAAGACATGTATACAGTTCCAGCACGACTAGGGCACCTCTGGTTCAGCAGCAACTCAGTCAAGAACACGATACCACTGGGAACTTTGTATCAGGACCGGGAGGGCAGATATATCAGTACCACCAAGAGGAATACGATAGAGAAGAGCCGAACTCTCAGCAAATTCGCACGCAAAACGCAAACGTGGAGAATTACAATGTTGGAGTCCAAAGACCAGCAGAAGATGACGACAGACACCAGCAACAACACCATCAACAGGGGCTTCTTCCCAACTTAATCAACAATTTAGAAGATCAATCAGTGCGTCAATTGCTTCAACCTGGATTGATACCTTCGTCCCCGAAGAGTAACGAGGTTGAGCGATATGAAATAACTAGTGTGTCACCTTTGACCACCGCACATCCCCAAACGCCCAACTATCCATCAACGCACTTACCTCTTTTGGAAACAACAACTAAACGAATTACCAGCCGAGGAAGAACTAGAGGAAATCGGTACTCAAGCACAACCCAGTCTAGTGTTTCAAGCACTAGAAGAACTGCTGCCACCAGAGGTAGAAGACCAACGACCGCAAGATCCAGGTACCAGAATGAACCCGATCAGACCACCGAAACTTATTCCAGGAGCACAACCGACCCCACAAAGCGAATTGTCACGGCTCGATCTAGATTCAGAACGCGCGGTCGGCCAGCCCAAGAAACCACTGAGAAAGCCAGTCATTCCTATGAACAAGTAGACGTTACGCCCTCTCATTCCCAGAACAATCAACCGGTGTCAGTGCAGTTGTACGATCCGCAAGTGACCCAGAGAGTGACATATTCCCCCGAATACGTTAGTTATCGCCCAGTGTACCACATCCCAGTGGAACAACATGAACAACACGCCCAGCCAGTGCTTGTCACCAAAAAACTGACAAAACCAGCAACAGAACCCGTAGTTATCCATCAGATTAATCAACTGCCAATTAAAAACCTCGAGGAGGAGAATGCAGAGATCACCAGTTCAAGACAGAGACCAAGGGGCAGACGTCCATCATCGACTGCCGCACCTCAAGTGGAATCCAACAGAAAACAAGAGTCTGAAGATGAAGAACAGCACGATGAATTCTATGGGTTTTTCAGAGAACCTAACTTTAAGAGACCAGCCACGTCAAGTGAATCCCCCGTGGCGGAAACTGCACGGCCCCTTTATTCCTCCACGTATGTGAGTAGCACAGTACGACCGGTTATCCACCAGGAAGAAATTCAAACACAACCGCAAGTGAGGTATCACTCCAGCACTGAAAACATCCAGTTTGTTGGGGAAATCAGACCCAAATACCCAACGACAGCTCAATATTATGAACCTAGTCATGCCAGTGTATCGACGGAGAGGTATTACCAGTCCACGGAGAGAGAAGTCGAAGAAGAAAAGCCCAGAACAAGGCAACGCGTTCGCGTGCCGACGAGATCCCGCACTGAAGTGCGATCAAGAACCGAAGAAGAGCCTAAAACTGTGACTCAACGTGGCAGAACCAGAGGAAAAACGCACTATCGAGTTCCGCAAAAACCCAAGAAGCACGAAAGTGTCGAAGATGAAGAAGTCGAAGGAGGAAACTATCCACCTCAGTTCAAGACATATCAGACCACTCCCAGACCTTCCTTCCAGATAACAGTTGACCCGCAAGACGACCAAGAAGGGTTCGCTTCTATCTATCGCCCTACTTACTTGGCAAAAGAAAATAACAATAAGGAAGTTGACGAGAAAAGTTCGAAGTTTGTGGAAAACTATCAAATACCCAATTATTTCCACCAAGATAACGTTTCAAGAGAAGAATTACCCATTGCCTTGCCTTCAATTGCAACTGCACCTGAAGTGAACCAAGCTATCCAGGAAGAAACTGCCAAGAATCAACGCACGGATGAGAGTGTAGAGAAAATTGTTGAAGAAATGCTTCAGGAATATGAAGAAAACGACGAAGACAAAGAAATCACCACTGAAGTTCGTTCAGAAATAGATAGAGAACCTTCAGAAGATAAAGAAAAGGTGGAAATAGAAGACATTCCAGTGACAACCACCACGGAAACTCCTGAAACCACTACTTTGAAAAGACGCAGAGGTGTTTGGAAGCTGGTGAGACGTCCAGTTGAAGGTCTAGAAAGCGCCGAGTCTCAGAATGCCGCCAGCAACCAGAACCTTCTACAAAATTATGATAAACCAACAAGTAGCAAGACTTTCAGTGACCTTACCACAACACCCATGTCTGAACCTGAACTTGTGACTCAGGCAATCATCTCAAGACCAACGACCGAGAAAGATTTCTTTGATTCTTTGTATAACATGTTTGGCATCTCTGAAGCTGACACTAAACCCAAGGAAATCATTGAAGAAAGACCACAGGAACCAGTGAAAGAAGAGACCACAACCACTTTTGACATAGACACTGAAACAGAACCGTTTGTAACAACTTCAAGTACAGAACCATCTTCTACTTACACGTCTTCTTCTTCTTCTTCAACCACAACCACTACCAGTACCACGACCACAGAAAAACCTTTTTCATTGATTGAGAGCACAACACCTATGACTGGAATGACATACATAACACCAATGAGTCTGGAAACCTGGAACAAAGGTATTCTTAAGACATCCACGTCCACAGAAATATCCCACGAGACAGAAATCTGCTACAAAGGTAAGTGTATCAAGTCCAAAGATATGAAGGTACCCATGACGTGAAATCGACCTTAAGATGAACTCCCACGGTATAGACAATGAAAAGACTAATAAACTGATACTACACAGAATTATTATAACAGATAACTGATATTGTTAAGCTACGAAGCGATGAAAGTGATAATTATTATGCTTTCGCTTAATTTCTGTGTACAATAAGTAGTTGTTTACCTATTTGGCAACGTTTAAATTAACGCGATTTCCTCTAAGGCCATTTATTATTATTAATATAATGATTGTTATTACTTCAATAATAAAGTTTATTTATTACGTAAACTTAAGTAAATTTTTAAAAACTAAGCTTGTTTTAAGTGTATTTTATCTGTAATATTGCATAACTTTCTGGAAGAGTAATTTCATTATTTTATATTTATGTAAAATAATTAAGTCATTACACATTACACCTTAAGAAGCTATAAGTATATAGATTGTAGCATGGATATTATATGTAAATAAATAATTATTAAAGAAATTATGTAATCATTTTACTCAATTACTTTTTGAAATTCTGCTTCTTCTCATGTCTTGGGAAAGCACACGCACTTCTTAAAACTGCTGAGAAGTTTAATTTAATCTTGAAACTTAATCCTTCTTTAACTTAATTGTTATCAAAAGCAATGATTAAATAAATTCCGCCGCCAACAAGCAGATGACTGTTTATTTTCATAACTTAAAATATATTATTTTGCAGAATGTGATGTGATACAAGTAACTATCGCATAGAAATCAAAACTCAGGTCAGTTTTATTTGAAACGTGTGTGTTGCCGGTTCATATTAGAACTCACCTAAAATGCCAACACTGGTAGCTGTTGTAAGTTAATTTCTGCATTGTTTCAGCCTTGTTTTACAAAGAAATACTTTAAATACAGGTAACTGGCAGTAATAAAGGCATAGGCTATGCAATCGTTAAAACATTACTGACTAATAAATACCCAGGCATAGTATACTTGACTGCTCGCGATGAAACACGTGGAAATGAGGCTGTTTTCGAATTAAAAAAGTTAGGATTATATCCGATATTCTACCAGCTGGACATCACCAATACGGATAGCATTAAAGCCTTCACCAAATATTTAAACAAACATCATAATGGCATTGATCTGTTAATAAACAATGCAGCAATTAAATACAGTGTAAGTCACATTAATTTAAACCGCTCTAATGTGTACTTATACTTACTGCGGATTTAAATTTATTGTAGAGTTCGTCAACTGAACCCTACGATATACAAATAGAAAACACAATCAACACCAATTATTACGGCACGAAAAATGTATGTGAATATTTGTTTCCCTTGCTAAGGGATGATGGCCAGGTGATACACATTTCAAGTTCGGCTGGTCACATATCTTCGATACCAAACGCTGACCTTCGAAGTCAGTTCAAACCAGATCTTACTCTTCTAGAACTGGACAATATCATTGAGACCTTCATGAAGTAATATCCCAAACAAGCACTGATGCTATTCATTGATTTCATTTGTTTGCAGAACTTTTAGAGAATTGCCTTGGGTAAAAGTCTGGAAACATGCCGGATACGTCTTATCAAAAGTGGCCTTGTGCGCGCTCACAGTGGCCCAACAGAAATACTTTGATAAGGGAATGCCACACCGGAACATTCGTGTGAACGCCGTTCATCCGGGATATGTTTGCACTGATATGACCAAAAACAAAGGCGTTTTAACACCTGAGCAAGGAGCAACGAGCGCAATCTTTGTAGCAGCGAATTTTAACCATATTTTCCGAGGAAAGTTTATCTGGTACGACTTATCCGAAGTGGACTATCTGTCTAGTGAGAAACCACAAGACATTAAACCGTAATTTAAAACTTTTAAAAACTATTGTATGTTCTGTCATCTTGTGAGTAAAATTTGAAATAAATTATCGCCACCTACATGCACAGCCTGTCATTGTTGTGTTGGCCACCTACTCCTCGTTGATTGTGTTGTTGCGGCTTTGCTTTCCTCCAGTTTATTGTAATTCTGCGGTTTTTAGTTGCTAATTCAATCTGCGAGAGTGCTTGGTTAATTATTGCAAGGATGTGCTGAACCAAGAAGGGCTGGATAATTTGTAATTCTTCAATTTGTGTGACTTTGGTAAGTGTAAACTGCATCAAATTATTTATTCATAATCAAGTATTAATTAAATGAACCGGTTTATTGTTACTTTAAGTAAGAAAAACCTTACATCTGTATTGTCACTTGATGATGTTTGTACATCACTCAAGCTAAATTAAGCGCATTATCAGTGATATTTTTATCGGCAACCCTGCTCAAATGGTACAAATAAAAGTATGGCCATAGATCAATTAAGCGAAATTTTCCAGAGTTGAAGCTGCACTCTATGCCGAATATTTATTTATAGGTCTTATTATGTAAGGCCGAACATATGCAAATAACCAATAATGATTGTGAAGACGTTTTTAAGGAAAATTTGTGTATCATTATCTAGCAAGTTAATACAGATAAGGTCTTTATCACATGTTAAAACTTGTATGTCTGTGAAGTGAACATTGTGTTTGGAAGTACCTAACTAATAGTCATGTGTTTCCCAGACGAGAACGACATGTCTTACAATACAAAATTGGTCTTTCGGCCAAAGCTGACACGTAGTGATCCACATGAAACGCCAGTGCTCATCATCGGTCAAATAAAACATCTAAATCAATTGAAGTTCGACGATGTTAAGACAAAACTAGAGCCTCGTGTGACTGAAGAAGTAAGATATCCATTATTAATGCTCATGGAGTGTTATTAATTCTGCTTAAAGTATTTCAGAAATGCTGTATCCACTTTGCAACCATCCCCGAGTGATAGTTGTTCCTTGT
>NBZA01001026.1:22160-36733 GCA_003054995.1 Aleochara bilineata
AAAAAAGTATGCAACAAAAAATCAGTTAATAATGTTCATCCAAAGAAAAACACGCAAAATAACGAGAAATTTAAACTAATAAAACTCACATAAATCAGAATTGTTTTTCTTGCCCAATAATATAACGTTATTTGCTTTTCATTACTTTGTAATACAATTTCTTCGCGCACATTCACTGATTTAAATTCCAAGAAGAAAATGACATAACAGCATGAAAAAATGAAGCAGATTTAACGAAATTTATTCGAGAACAAACTCGAACAAGAACTTCGAACGGTAACATGAACGAAGAAAGAGAAATGGAAGTTTTCCTTGCGTCTTTAAATTGAAGAGACGAGCGAAACAAGTGCTGAAAGCTGGAAGTCTCTTAATACTGTCACATTTAATGGCATTAACATGGTGCATAACTGCAGACAAGAGCGCGCACTGCAGTGCGTTTATTATTATTTAAATCACATTAGCACTTCCTACTTGGCAATCGCTCAAGATGTACCTATGTATGTACAAATAAGACGTTTACTTCCGGCGACCGCTCGACGGCTAGAGGCTGAGAAAATGTTCTTTGGCAACTGGAAACTTCCAAAGTGTACTCCTAAGAGGTGCTAACATAAACACACCTTCCTCTCAGTAAGACTGTGTGTCAACTCTCAACAAACTTTTGTACCAGGCAAAGAAGCTTTGCAAATTTTAGACTGATTAACTAACTGTGGTATGGCATCGTCAAGGAAAATATAAACAGCTGGAAAATGCTGGCAATGTTTCATAGAATTTATTGGTAGGGTGATAAGGATAAGCGGATGGCGTGGCGTGGGATGTCATAATTTATACCAGCATTGAATCCCATCAGACGTTCCATAAAATTCGGCAAGTTTATAGGCAAATATCAAAAATAAATTGTGAATGTGAATATTCCACAGCGCCGCGCCGCGTGTGAAGTAAATTACTTAACTTACAATCAAGATTTCAAGCTTCCTACAAGCTTTCTTCTTATCTGAATGAAAATAATTGAAAGTCAACAGACTTTTACACGTACCGTTATGCAAACATAAAGCTTATGCAACAAACGCAACATAAAAACGCCCGCCAAGCAAATAAATAGCGAGCCCCTTAGTATATTAAAAGAAATCTTCCATATCTAACAGCTAACAGCCTGCCATAAAACAAGCAGCAAAAAACGACGAGAATTTATAATGAAATTGCCTTAAAACAGCGTAATTCTCGTGAACGATCCGATCCGCCCCCGTATTTGCGAAAGGGTGAAACTCTAATTTCACGCAGTACGTGAAGCAAATTGTCCGCCTGGGAGTTCCCATGGAATTCTCTGGACACTCCATGCCTGGATACGTATTATTAGTGTTACTCAATCCTATTTTCACTTCAGTTTACTGGAATACTAGAAACGTACTCACAGAGTTGATAACAAGCAAACCCACAACATAAAATACCAAAAACGAAACATGTTTTCCACCTGGCGTGGAATTTCATATGGAATGAATTCAAATGAAAAAAGCACCGTTGCTTTGATGTTACAGGTTTCAGCAATGTTGGTGTATACAAACTCTGAAAATTATTCCATATATTTTAACGCGATAGGAGTATCATTTATGGTATGATAGTTATTTATATGATAATCTCATGCCTTCCTTTGAACCACCTACGACTATAAAGTTAATTATATGGCTGTAGGCATAGTGCTCGTTGAAAAATTCCATTATGATTCCAGTTAAACCACAAAAAAAGTCTATAGAAAGCCTTCGGAGAGCAGAAAAAGTGAACAAAACCAAGTTGTAAACAGCCATAGGTGCAGTTACCTGATTGATGTATTATACAATACTTCACGTCAGTGTCGTTGTGAAATTGATGCACTCACTGCAATATTGATTGCCGTTTTATTTGATTGACCCGATGTCGTTGTCAAGACTAGGACTAGCTGTTTGTTCAATTGAAGCGTATCACCCAAGTCATTTCATTACTTTTCAATAAGTCCAAACGTGTTTTCTTACATTCAGCTTGTGTAACAAGATTAATACAAGTAGACCCTTATATGTCTTGAGTAAATCTAGTGTTTTAGCTAAGAAATTGCCAAAACTGAGGAAACAATATTTTATAGCGCTTCTGACAAGATACTTGATGGTTGCCGCTCCCTTTCGGCCGGCACATCGCATCGCACCAAAAAAGGGTTGCTATCGAGTTACTTGTTGCCATAATGACGGTATTATGTGGCGCAAATCAATCAATCATCACAAGCAAAGTGTTAATGTAATGCAATTTAATATCGATATCAATCAATCAACGTGCCGATGCCGGACGAATACTGATAAGATCACTGCACTGTACGCTCTGTGCTTCAAGTGACTGGCAGTTCCCTTGATTGCTTCTCCTTACAAAGGATGCAATTATAAGAGAATGATAATTGCTTTTTGAACTATTGTTTAAAGTATTTATGAATAAATAACAAACAACCTTCGAGAACCCTTTTGGATCATTCACAAAGAGAATATCTAATAAAACGTGAAACTTTTGAAAATATCAAAAGAATTGAGTGAATAATTAAATGTCCTTGAAGTTTAATAGCACCAAGAGATAAATTTCTGTTATTCCTCTTACGCCAGTTAGTTTAGAACAACGCAACGTTAGGTTAGTAAGTTGATTGATCCTTTTTTGCGACAAGTTTCGCCTACAAGAAGCCCCATATATTTTGCGTAAACCCTTCAAGCCATAAGACATAAATTCAACTTGTCGACTCAGTTTTCGTCTTGAGAGATATTGACGAGATAAGTAGATGGATAGATAAGTAATATGAATCGATTTTCGTATAAGAATAAACTACAAAAGTTATATAACTTGTATTTCTTTTCCTTAAGACAAAAAACTTTCTTAAGAAATCATTAAAAAGTTCAATTGTAGATCATTAGTGAGTGATACTATCGTGCTGTAACTGTAATAAACTAATTTCAATATCACTAACGTTCCTCCTCAGGGCTCAGCCGCAAGATTATCTCGCGGTAAGCATGCGCATCCTGAAATGAATCAGTATTCAGGTGTGAGCATCAATCGAACAGGATACTGAGAAATGTATTACTGTATTTATATGTAAATTTGTCCAATCTTTATATGAAGCGTATGTCAATAGAATTCGCAATAATGAAGCAACTGATAAAGTTAATAAAACCGAGGTAATTCGGTTCAGTGCATGCGCGTACGCATTATTAGCTGAATTATTTATTAGCACGAATTAATGCATGCGGATTTGTGTACAGATACAATCGACAACCGACAATTGGAATAATTGTGTACACACCCAGGGCGGACTCTAAATAGCAAACACATTTGTTACTCATACCTTTTAATCGAATTAATCAATTTCATTCCATTTTCGCGCTTGGCTTCCCTGGGTAACTCAATATGCAGCCGAGGATTGAAGATATTTATTGGAAGGTCGTGTCTGCGCCTCTATGTCTTGCCAGTCACAACAACGCGAAAAAATATCAATTGCCAGCACGAATTCGAGAAATTGAATGCCGACGCCGAATGGGAATTGAGTCTCCAGCTCCGGCTTGAATTGAATTCTCGCCAGCCTTTTTCTTTTCATGATTACACGCTTGTTTCGTTTGTTTCGATTTCTCTTTCATTGTCAGTGTCAACCGCAATCGCTAAGGTTTATAATTGCGAATTCTCGCCCACCACTAACCTTTTTAATTGGACCCTTATGGCTTAAGTGCTCTGATGATAAAATCCATCGAGGTTACAACTCTTCCGTTGATTCACTTCACTGTCTTCACTTCCATTTTACCATTAAAAACGCGACATATTCGCGAAACAACCGACCACGTTTCATACTTGTGTTCAACTAGTTGTGACATGCAAACTACACTGTATTCTAAGGCGCATGAGACGTTTGTCTATAGTCTATCACATCAGGCAATGACATTGTAAACTTGATAAAAGATTGAAGTGTGGCCAAAGCACGTATGTGTGCTGTTTTTAATTGAAGCTCCAAGGTTCTGTCGCTCTTTACTGGAGCACTAAACTAACTTTAATCGGCATTTAGGAGAGTAATTCATGTGGGCATCGTAAAAGTTGCCAATAAAGCCCCACGGATATAAACTGCACCGTGCAATGAACATAGCCCAGTGATAAAGTTATTAGAGCGAGCATGAGCATGACCACCGTACAGACCCAATCCTGAGAGCATACAATCGAAAAATTAACTTCTGTTGGCTCCACAGACAAGCTAGAGGAAAGTTTCAAACTCCCCGAGTCTACCCTCCGAATAAGTCGAGGAAATAGAATAAAAGTCGTTGGAATGAATAACATTTCCTTACGTTTCGTCACGTACAGTCTCAGGACGTTTTATCCTTCGATTAGCCTTATCATTCTGCACTTCTGCATTGCATCAAAGATAACACACTTTGCGTCTCAAGTCTCAATTTCAATTCCTAAGCTGTTCGCTTCTTTCTTCTCCCAGTTTCGTTTCCATAAAACGTGACGAATTTTAATATCAACCCGAGTTTTATTTAAATGTGCGAAATATTTTGGGAGATCATTATTATTGCGTTTTTAGCTCAAGTTTAAGCCGCGCTGTACACAGATACACGTTGTACGGGGATGTCAACGTCGACGACGTTCAATTTCTTTCGTAACTCCTTTAATAAAGCACCGCTGATGCCTGCGGGCACGTAATAAGGAATTTAATTGCAGCGCAACGCGGAATCGCGATTTTATTGTTCGTGCCAGCGCAGACCAGAGTTAAACCCGGATGGAGTACAGTGGAAAGTTTGAGATTTCAATTTTAAATGTGCGCGTATAGTATAAAGAATTCCTACCATGTACCTACCACGATGAAAAAATTAATTGAAAATCTGAATTGATTCAACAAATTTCCAGTCAGTGTGTACTTAATCTAACGGTACCTGAGTATGTTAAGTATGTATGCTCGTAATTCTCAAATTCCTCCGTGAATATCACAGAAACAAAGAATTTCATTCAAGCAATCGCTGAAAGTTGCGTGGCGAAGCTGGTACGATATTTTTCTTAGGAAATATGCAGACAAATAGTTTTCAAAGAGCCGGAATTCCTTTTATCGTCTCTATTTTCAAGCGTTATCTGTTCTAATAGGTATACAAAGAACTGAAGCAAATAATAGCACTCTCAATGGACCCTTATTGTCCTTTTTATGCTTGATAAACAGGAAATGTGAATGCGAATGCGAAGTTTGTAGAATTTATTTTTAGTGCAGATTTCTGGTATCAAATATTAGTTTTCTGGACGTCAGAGCGAGGTCTAGGTCTGGATTCAAGGAGCATAAGGAGTAACGAAGTTTACGAGTTGCCTTCACTCGTGAGTAAATTTCTTTCCAAACATCACACGCTCGGCCAGGTTTCCTTTGACGCGAGCGACGCTAAGCCCCAAACTGCGCATACCTCACGAAGGAACATACATACTCGAACATGAAAGCCTTCAGCCAACAACAAGTTCAATTTGTTATCTCAAATTAATTGAAATAAAAATCACTCAGAACTGTAAGAAAGTTAACAAGAAAGGCGCAGTTTAGTTCTGGAACTTTCACATTGAATGGATTGCCAAAAGAAGAAAAAGGTTTTTCTTAGGACGAAACTTACACTCAAAGTGAAACTTGCCTTAGACTTACATATGTACATACATTACAGTGTAAAATTACAGAGGCAACCACCTCTAAATTTTCCCAGAATTATTTCATTAAAACTTTGCAGTTATACAACTTACTACAGAATATAGAAAACTGTTTAAGCGAGCTTTGAATACAGTTCGTGATAAGAATTTTATATAAATACGACGCCATAAAAACGCATCAGAATTAAGGATAAATGGCTCGTGACGTTATGCCCGTTACCATTCGCATTGAAGCACTTCTACTCAATTTAGCTTAAATTTTATCAAGCTTATGCATTCCTCGCCGCAAGTTGAAACGCTGTCCTTATTCTTGGCGGTTTCCACGCTTCGCGGCTGTGTGGATCACGAAAAACCTAGCACAATCGAAACAACGCAAACGCATCTACATCCACTCGGTTTTCTCATTTACTAAGAAGCACAGCCTCATTTTTTATTAAGCACAATCAGCCTGCCCGCAGCACAAAAACCCGTGCGAAGGTGGAAACTTGAAAGCAGTACATACAAGCGCGATAATGCGCTGCTCATACTCGTATCAGCCGTAACTTATACTTTACAGTCTTAAACTGGAAAAACTGAAAATCCATGCGCATCCGTTGCTTGAATAGCCTTCGCCCGCGCCCGAGCAAGATGCGACGTTTCCATTATCAAGATTTAACGAGTCTTATATTGTATTTATACTGTCACCATGGCTGCGCAAATAAATGAATTGCCTTGCGACGACAAAATCTCACCACAGGATAAAATTCAAATCCACAAGGCAAATTCACTTCAATTAATCAAAAATCTTAATCCATAGACAGATTCGTCAACTGCAGATGCGTTTGTTTGGCGTTAAATCCATCCGGGCGCGCTAAACGAAAGCGAAAAAGTTTGGAATTTTATTAATTTAAGAGCGACATTATTATTCATTGTTTTATCCTCGTCGCGTAAAAGTTCAGATGCAATGATGCATGAAAATAATGGAGTCGCGCTCGTGCGGGTTGTGCACGGTTTTCGATTGCTCGGTGCTCGGCGAAATTAATTTGTTAACGCATTGAGCACCCGACTATTCATCAGCGTGCGCAACGCGCGTCTTTAATATTGAATAGGCGCACTTCGCACCTCTTGCACTGCGGATTCGCATGAAAACAACATCGCCCTTCCTGTAGTCGTCGTCTAATCACCCGGCACGTCGACCGACGGGCGTGCAATATTGATAGATAGCGCAAAGCATTCTAATTAGCGAAATAAAGTGGAACGCAAGCGTAAACATGAAGTGCTTACGCTCGGGACGATTTTAATTGCGTCCTTAAATTAATACCAATTATTAATTTCGCACACCAATGAGTAATTATCGACGAAGTACTTCAGTTCTCAGATCAAATGATTGCTCATTTCTCACAAAACAAAAAAATTAATGTACATACATTATAAAAAGATTATGTGCAAGGCGCCGCGCCATTCATAATACAATTAAAAACTTTTAATTGCATCTGCTGATTATATTAAAATGTAAACTCATTTATCTTCTGTCTTAACTTTTACAAATTCATATTTGGAATTTTTATTCCGCTGCGCTGGTGGAACAGATTTCATAACTTCATAGCAAAGCGCAAGGCTTAATCGTATTACGGAAAATGCAATGTTTTCTCAACTAACCACGCGCCGCGTCGTATTACTAATTGCATCGGCGGTGCGGCGCTTTTTCTCCGCATGAAATGAGAAGAAAATCCAATAACCGTGCAACGTTGTTGCGTTGCATTGCACGACTCAAAGAACAATCAAACTATCTACCGACGAAGGGCTAATAAAAGCTGATTACGCGACTAATTGACTTGATGATGCTTCGAAACCAGGCTAATTGAACAGCTGAACAGCGATGCAGTCGACAGTTTGCGCCAGTTTGACGCTTCGCCTGCCGCACTTGCGGTCAATCGAGTCGCAGTATCAATCAGCTCGGTTCCTTGATGGGACCGGAAGACGTTTATAGAGATTTCTATGGAAATTTACACTCAAAGTCCAGTCAACAAACGTAAACGTGGCAAAGTTTCAATTCAATTAAAATTGATTAGTGCATGAACTCTTCACGAGTACGCTGCACGGCCAAACTGAACGGTATTCATTCAGTCATTACGAATTGTGCACGTCGATGCGGCGTTTTACGTTAATTGCACAAATTGCTGCCATGCAATGGTGGATCGCACTGGCACAGCCATTGATTTAATTGACGCTTGCGCTTTCCCTTGGTCAGTAACTAATCGGTTTCTTAGCCAGCTAACAAATTGAATTTTCAAATCAATATTAAGATAAAACTGTAATACAACATTGAGAACGCTTATTCAATATAAAAATAAATCTGCTTCAGATATGTCTAAACAATAGTTACTTAAAACTATACACAGTTTGGCCATTCGCGGACAAATTATTATCACTCTTTCGTTCTTCAACGATATGTTAAAACAAAACCTCGACGGTTTTCGTCTTACCAGTGACTGTATACACGTAACAATCACTAACCACGTAAAATGTGCGCTTACCATAACGCTCGATCGCATCGATTGACAAAATCGGAACGAAGTCGTTCACGCTGATCATTCGAGTATAATTCGCAATGTCAAACAATTTCCAGTCGCCAATCTCGTAGAAATACACACAACCGTTGTTCATGCCTATCGCCAGCGTGTTTCCGTAAAGAAACAGACATGTTATGTACGCTTTAAATATCCTCCAAGGTATGAACATTTTCTTGCTGTTGCTCTTCTCTTCTTCGTTCAGAATGAACATCTCAAATAGTTGCTGTTGCATTATGTCCATTGCTGTGACAAACAATAATTCATATAATTCATTAAATGTCCGACATTGTTTAAGCTTTACTTACATCTTGTGATTGTCACAATGACCTTGTTATGAAATGTCCAGACATCTCGTCGCATTGCATAGTTTTCTGGCAGTGAAAATTGCAAAGATGTGAGTTCAACCGCCATGAGCAATAAGTTTTTACTGCCTTCTTGGTTGTAGTTGATAACTTTCACCTTGTGATTCACGAGGATAAGACAGACGCCTTCAAATAACGTGCAACTTTTCACTGTGTCGGGGGAGTAGATTCGAGCAAACGTTATCTGCTGATACGTTTTCTGTTGGTTGAACTCGTCGGTTACAATTCGCGCGATTGATATCGAACCGCTAGGAGATACGCCGCATATAAACTGTTTATATGCTGAGAAAATATTACAATCGTGAAAGATGCCGTACGAGTAAGCATCTCGAAAATCATTGATGTACACTTTATTCTGATAGGCGATGAGTAGTTCACTCGGAGTGTGTCCACCATTTTGATCTAAAATTGAATAAAGTTTAGTTGAACAAGAATAAAAACTATTGCATCGCCATACCTGGTACAAAATGAATCGACTGTACTTGAGTCATTAAATGCCCATACGTTTTAACGCTGCCTCTTTCATCAAATATCCGAACACGGCCATTATTGAACCCCACAGCTGTGTATTTACCAATCACACAAATGCATGTTGATTGCTTGTTTAGTTTCCCATACGGTGACACATCAAACTCAATGTTTTTCTCAATATCCTGCCAGGAAACCCAATTATCATAAAGTTCCTCCCATTGAAACTGGGTGTTCAGAGGACCAATCCACTTTTCTTTGTACTGTAGGAATTCATGTTCGGGTATGTCTCTGAAGCAGCAGTGTTTCCACAAATTAAATTTCTGTAATGGATTATTAACACCACATCAATATATTGCTGTTATTCTTGGCAGTACAAGCTGTTGCACTTACCTCTGCCAAGTATTGGACAATTTGTTGCCATTCATCATTGACCAAAGCTGCACTCCTCAGCGTTTTACCATCGCAGTAATACAGAATTCTCTCAATCACCTCGCGCGGAAAGTATTGAACCATGATCACTACTAAATTGTACGCTGGCAACGCTAATGTTTCGAGATTTATATGCGAAACAAAGAATTTTATTAATAGAAATATCCGCACCACAAAGAATACATGTTTGCACCGAATTTGCGCGTTGAAATATTTGTGACTTAGCTGCACGCCAAAACGAACGCATCTGAGAATACACTTCCTTGTACTTCTGCGATCACATCGCAATACTCAAACTTACTTTTTAATTACAAATGTGTATTTATAAAACAATTGTATCAGCTGTATAAATACAACTTCTTATAGGTTAGAAATTCATATTTTTCAAATATAGTTGAATACAGTGCCGATAGAGGTGCCTACATAACCTTTAAAACTGTACAATTTAGCGATATGCCTATAAAAATGTTATCTGTTACAAGAAATCTCAATAAATTAATAACAAATAAGGTTTCGATAAAACTCACAACTTCTGTATGTAGAAAATTCAATACTGCAGTATCTACGCCATGGTTACCAATGACAACGTTGTTAAATCAAAGACTACCCACATTTTCTGCAAACTATTTGACCCACAAAGCTCACAATACCAATGTTACGGTTCATACTGTGGACAACTCTTTACTGAGTGTTGCTGATTTCGAAAATATTTGCGAAGAGACTTTAGATAGCTTGGTAGAGTACTTTGAGGAGTTAGTAGAACTGGACGACTCTGTTCAAGATGCAGATATTGCTTACAGTGTAAGTATGCAAGTAATATTACCCATGCCTAAGTGCAAAGCTATCTTTTCAGAGTGGCGTTTTGACCGTGACACTGGCTCCTAGCATAATCTATGTTATCAATAAACAAACTCCCAACAAGCAGATCTGGCTAAGTTCACCTACATCAGGCCCCAAAAGATTCGACTTTGATATTGAAGGCAAATTCTGGATCTATAGACATACCGGAGAGACATTACATCAAATACTCCAAGCAGAAATGCCAAAGATATTTAAAATCAAAGATATTGATTTTGGCAAGTGTTGCTTTAGTAAATTATAATTTATTTATCTTTTTGTTTATATTGTTGCAAGTTATTTAATAAAATTTAAAATGGAAGTTATGGAAGATGGTAACTTAATGGACAAGGTGCTTATCCTTATTCAACGCGACATGGAATACTATAAGGTATTTTCAGTCCTTATAAAACCCGCCTGAATTTAATTTCTCAAAAATTCTAGAACAATCAATCTGTTCTACAAGAAAACCTCTGCCCTGGCGTAGTTGGTGGTAAGTTAGACTTTCCACGCTCCGCATCATTTGCGGCTGTAAAATTAGTACTCTGGTGGGAAGATGAATTCTTTGCCGCTTACAAGAAAGAATCCGGTTTTCTACAGAAACAAAGAATTGAGAAAACACCTTCGTCCGCTTCAGCCACTGGAATGGTGAAAACGTCCGACCCAGGAAAGTTTGCAGCAGCGATCACCAAATCAAGCGAGCAATTGCTGGAGCACTTACATGTATTAACCCAAGAAGCCCTGGACCACGCAGATTTAACTGTACTCACGGGCACAATCGGTGCAGCTGCGCTGATTAAAAATTGCCTTTGGTGTTACTTGCAAAGATCAAACGAAAGAAAACCGACGCAACGCGGGAGCGAGGACCTTCAGAAATTCCACAAAAAGTACCAAGAAATGTGCGAGGCCTTAGCGGAAAGATTACTGGACCTGCATTGTCGTTTGTTATCTTTGTACATTCTTCAAGACTCCGAGAGTCTTGATTGGGAAAGCGATAAAGTATTTTGCGAGAGCGAGCGTGGTTCTTACGTTGTTCAAATGTGGTGGTTGTATATGAAAGGCACAATGGAAGATCTTTGGAACACTGTGCCTCCTAAAATAGCCCAGCGAGTCTTTTCTGGGATGCTGAATGAATCTTTAACTATACTAACTGTCAGATACACCCACGCAATGCCATCCAAAGTACGCAATTTGTTATATGTTGTAGACATTTCAAACTTATTACTGTGCATCAC
The DNA here is from genome assembly GCA_003054995.1 of Aleochara bilineata. NCBI lineage: Eukaryota > Metazoa > Arthropoda > Insecta > Coleoptera > Staphylinidae > Aleochara > Aleochara bilineata. The sequence goes on from NBZA01001026.1 coordinate 33,699, forward strand.
AAAATTGCTGCCAGCGGTGTGCAATTCGGCCTCGGAGCTCTTAGGGATTCACTTAAATTGCCAGAACAAAATTCTCCGAGATATTCACTCAAAATGTCAAGAGTTATACGCCTGCCTATTACTGCGCGGAAGCGACTTAGAAATTATTCACAAAATGTTCAAGCGCGGTGCTGATAAAATTCATATCATAAAACCTAGGCAACCAGGGCCAATGTCTTGGATTTCCTTCAGTATAAACTACTTATACCCAAGTATAGATCTAAACAACGAGGAGAATTGCTTTGCGGAAATTGTCGTGCTACTGGCACAACCGCAACCTAATTGGGCCCAACTTGTAAAAGTAATATGCATGGATCAGCTTAAAATAGGAAAACTTATCCTTACAACCATTGATTCAGAGTTAAAGAAAGTATGTTTTTATGAAGCGACTTCAAGCATGAGTAAAGTATGTGGAGTCTTTCTTTGTTCTTCTGATGGCACTTGCAAAGGTGTTGACACTTCAACTACATATCTTACTCCGAAACATAACAGCGATATTATTTACGCAATAAGTTTTATCATTTTAACTCTGGGCAATGAGAATGAATACAAAAAGATATTATTAAAGTACATTACTGATGACCCAGCATGGACAAGAGCTTTTGATAAAAGACACGTGTGGTCGCAAAATCGCCCGCCCTGGTACGAAGCAATCATCGACCTGGCAAAACCGCTATTAAAATCTGTAGCTGACCTTGTTATAAAAGCAGTGAAAACTGGCGCCAGCATGTACCAGGCTTGTTCAATAGTTTTGGTATCATTCACACAGTTATGGGACTGCCTGGGCCCACAAATGTATACAATATCCTCAATGTTACAGGATTTGCTGCTTACTAGTGTTACCCCTTTAGGAAAGTATGTTTTATTGCAGCTTGTAATAAGCGCACTCTACTCTGAACTTTTCAGCCGAGGTGCTGGTAGTAAAGTAACATTCAATGACAGTGAGAAAGAAAAAAGTGAAGAAGTTTTTGACGCTAGTAAGAGTTCAGATGAAGATATTGCTCTGGCAATAGCAGAAGCCCTGTGTGGTATTGATGAAGATAACAAGCACACAGAAGAAATAGATGCATTGATAACACAGGCTAGGACGTCTGCGGAAAGCAACGTTATGAACCCAGAAGGTCTAAAACGGGTTGAAGTAAATGATAATGTACTTGAAGTCATGGCCAGCCTCTTATTACTGAGCAATGAAGGCAAGAGGTGTCTGAAGATTATACACCATTTTATCTACAACAACGATGAATGGTTGTTATGTGTTCTCCAAGGCAAGAAAACAGATATAATTCCGAATTTAACTAATAAGTCCTCAAAAGGATTGTTACATGCAATGTTTTTCATTGGCGATAAGCAATTTGACGAGGTCTTGGTAGGAAACTGGAAGCCAAACTGGCAGCAATTGTTAGACACGCCAATGAGTCTAACACTCGAGCGTATATCTAGTCAAATATTTTCTCGGTGGGATTTGAAAGATGGATGTAACATAGATGTGGCTAATGATATTCAAAAAGTACTAAAATCCGCGCAATCTTAGGCTTGCGAAGACTTGATCAATAAGACAAGGTTGAAATAGTCATTATATAGATAACTTTAGGGTGAACACATTATCGTTAATTAATAAAAAAGCAGTGACATTAGACTGTCGGATTTTTTTCGAGTATATAACCAACTGTAATGGTCTTTTAATGGCATAGACTATAAAATACATTGATATAATAAACCATTGTAATAATTAAGTAATAACTTAGCCTGGCAGCTGCAAAAAATGATTTCTTTTGCCAGAGATTTCCACTTATACCACCTGATAATATATTTTCTAAAAAGTGAATACTTTGTATACAACCCAAGGTCAAATCAGTACGAAACAGATAAATCAAAGTTTGCGCAGTGTTTCATTTTCGTACAACTTCTTCTGAATATATTTCTGATGTGGATTGCATTCCCCCGTAAATTATACACCGCCACATTGGCGGACTATGTCTTCGGAGACTTTGTGACAATTTTCGAGTACATTGTTATGATTTGCATTGCGTTTCCTACAATCTATGAAGATTTCTGCAAGCAACATAAGCAAGTGGAGCTGCTGAATCAATTCATTAAAGTGGACGAGTACTTAATCCGACATGGAATAGAAAATCGTCATATTGAAGTGCGCATTGCTATGGTCCTCATGTGGTCTTTGTACGTAATTTTCGTGGCACCAGTTATGGCTATGGGTTTTATCACTATTCTAACTTTTGAAAACAAAGCTTTAACGATTAAATCTTACTTTATGATGAAATGGATGGTCAGAGTGATTATCCCTTGGATTCTGCCCTTAATTATGAAAGACTACTATAGAATTTGCAATAATCTGATATTCAAGTGCAAACCTACTTTATTATTTTGTGAAAAAGAAGACAAATGCGAATTTGGCACTGAAATACCAACAATGTGCTTGAAACATTCCCTTGCATCTCTGGAAATCTTCTTTGGAGAGTGTATGCGAGTATCTTATTTATTTAATACCACAAATCGTTTCCGACATGCGACTATTGTACTGTTGATTGCTCTGCAAAACACTGAAAATCTTTTAATTTTTTTGCATGCAAAAGATGTTTCTTTAAATATATCTTTTGTGATTCTGTTTACAACAACCCTTGCGGTGTGGGTTTTCATAAACACGTTCTTTGCGATGATGAATCAAATGAGAGATCTTCACTACCAAGTAGGGAACAGCATTCATAAGTTGTTTAATAAAATTGAATGGGGCACACAGAGAAGGCAAAGATTGGAAGAAAAAGCATTGCAAACGCAAATATTCAAATTTTCTTACATTGTGAAGCAGAATGTTCTGCATCTGGATTGCATATTTGGGAATCTCAGTTTCGCAGTTTACTTAAACGTAAAAAGATGGATACAATTAAATAATAATTAAATTATGCATAATTTAATTCTAGGCTACGCAACTGATAATTACTTATGTGGTTTTGACTTATCCGTTATTATCGGACATTAAG